>VZTI01001175.1:601964-621123 GCA_013397865.1 Struthidea cinerea | reverse complement strand
CGCGGCGGACAAAGTTTGGCGGCGGGCGCCGCCTCCCGCCAACTTGCCGGCGGTGGGGCCGGGGCCTGAGGGCGCTCTGCCGTGGGCCGGCCTGCGGTGGGGCCCGAGCCCCCTCACGCGGGGTCAGTCGAGCTGCGGCCGGGCCGGGGGCGGTGTGAGGGTCGCGTCCGCCTGTAGTGCGGGGCCACGGCCGCGCTGTCGCAGCCGGAGCGGCGTTACTCCTGCAGGAGAGGGGGCTGCGGGGGGGCTTTCGAAGCCGGGGGCAGCCTCACGCACCGCAGCCCCCCGGCACCGCTCGTCGGCGGGGCCCGCGCGCCTCCGGACGGGCCCAGCTGGACAACTTCTTGTGTGAGGATCCCGAATACAAACAGCCCTGGTAATGCCTGAGCGTGAAAGTTGATTTTATTGTCTGTGTGTATGCAAACCCACCCAACGGTGGTGCCTCAGCAGTGTCTTCACCCAAGAGTACTCTGTATTTGTAAGGTGCTGCAGCGCTTCTTGGAAGCCCCCTGTCCTGGAGCGGCATTACTGCTTGCCCCAACGAGAAAAGGAGGAGTAGTTTCTTTTCTGGAGTCGAAATCCATTTAGAGTGCTCTTTACTAGGGAATTTTTGGTTTGCCTTCCATAAAATGTAATAAACTTAATAGGCCTTTTTTGTTAGATTTGTAGAGGTGAAATCTGAATTGTGGAGATTGATGAGCTATAACAGAACAGCATGTCACTGTGACTTTTCTTTAAAATAGTAGTACGTGGACACACACGATTTCTAAGCTTGTAAGTATACTGAAGTTAGGAAAAGGTTCTACTAAACGTGTCTCCAGAATTTCCTGGTTCTTACATGCAGGTTTAAGAGCAAACCGATCTACAAGCTCTGTATTAGAGCATGCACCTGACACCAATTGTAACAGCTGCAGAAGGTTATACATGTAAAAGAAGTAAAATGAGTAATGGTGTAGGGGTATTTACAGCTGTGAATGCAATCAGCAGAGAAGGCTCATTTGTCTGAACGCAGGGCACCTGTCATAGACACGCAGTCAGGAACTGCTGCTTTGCGCTGTGACTGTTAGGAATCCTGCTATTTTTGCAACACTTATTACTGAAATTTGCACAAAGTGGGGTAAGCGACCCATGTACTTTTAATGTGTTGTAATAACATTATTAACCAAGTGTGGATTAGATGAAACAATACTGATGATAATTTTTTGATAGTTCCTGTGAATATGCTGCAAGTTCCTGCAGGACGCTTGTAAATGGTTTATTGTTACCACAGTCACGTTAGGTGGGAATTATAAATTAGACCGTACAATAGTAGCACATAGGTGCTTTGCAGTGAGATACTGCGATTAGCATTGTGCAGCAAGTATCCTGTATGGGAAAATGTGTGTCTTGATGTTGTGAACAATGTCTGTCTTGTGAGGCAGAATACTCCATGCAGAAAAGGGGAGGAATACTTCTCATTTACAGAGGATGCGGAATAAGAAGCAAGTGTCTGCTGCTTAAACGTGTTATGGTTCCTAAATGCTGGGAAGAGTGTGCCTACAGTCAGTGAAGTGACTGTGTGAGTGAGGAGCCCATTCCCGAAGCAATGCATGCGCATACTCATTCCTCTATGTTTCTGAACAAAGTGGAGTTTTTGCAGCTCTGTCTTGATGGTACTTATTGCAAAATTGTTTAGTGCAAGGTGGGGTTTTTGCCCGAAGGGTGAGAAGAGCTGGAAGTTGCACACAAAGTTAGATGTGGTTAGTGGGTAGTAATTATGCTAAAGACAGCAGTGGACAACAAGGACATGAAGCAAGAGTATGCATCAGCTATTTCAGCCACAGAAGTGGAGTAGTAGGTGAGATAAAGATCTGAACTTGCGCTGGTTTATGAAAAGGTCAATAAGAAAATTAAGATGTGAGCTGTGTATGCTTGCAGTGTGAGTAGCAGTGCAAACCTGCTACTCAGCTGAAGTATTTTCAGATCGTGATTGACAGCATAAATGCAGAACATAACACACAGTGTAGCTGTCTCCCCTCTCACTGTGCCCGTTCCCAAAGGTTAGTTGGATGTAAGTGTGATTACAGAAGGTGCCCTGTACGAGATGCTTACAGCTCATTACACTTTCCCTCTCCTGGCCCCCAGTACTGTTGTGCTGTTACTCCAACTTGGGTTCAGTGGTGACTCCCCAAAGCCTGGCTACCTAGCAGCCTGCTGTTTGTCTCTGATGGTCTCTACACTGCGGAGTCTGACACTGCGGTAATATTGCATCACAGATTACTTTCAGCATGGAGGGACAGAACTAGCAAAATCTCCAGCATGATGAAGCACATGGTTTCAGTGTTATTACATGTGATTAGGTCCAAATTAGGAGGAGAAACTGCATTGCCCTATGAGATCCTGACATGACTAAAATTTACCTATATCATCAGTATTCGTTTAAATTACTTGCATTACCTGGCAATAGCACAAGAATTAATTGAACTAGTGTTATGCAGGACAAAACTGCATATTTTATCAGAGCAACAAATGGGGTGTTACTTCAGTTATAGTGGTGCTCAGCTAAACTGCTTCCTGGACAATGGGATTAACTAACAGAAAAAATCCTTTGTGAGCACTACAGAATCAATATTGACAGGGAATACTGAGCTGGAATCCTTTCTGCTGCATGTGTTAACATCAAGAGTGTCCAATAAGTGCTATTTGAAGAATCTATGTTGCCAGTTGGTATGTGACAGGAAGACTGAGATTTGATTCCTCCTTTTCCTCTCCTCGCTGGTTCTAGAGTGATATGGTGTGCTGCTGAAAGGCGTTTGCCATACTCTTGTTAGGTTGAGTAATATGAGGGGTAAGTCTAGAATCGGGGGTGTTGGAAAATGGGGAGTTTTGGATTTTTTTACTTGGAAAAAATTTCTGAACTTTTTGGGAGTATTTTTGTAGTGTAGGTGGATATGAGCATACTTGGTGAAATTTCCATCTTCAAGAGAAAAATAGTAAAAAAATAGTAAAAAGTTGGCTTCTTATTACTCTGGGGTAGAACTTTGCTGTTGTTCATTCTTTGGCTCTAGAGGTTTCTGTCCAAGGTGAATTGAAACCTGTTTTCCTCCAAATTCTTAGCTGGTGTGTTGTGGGGAGCAGCAGGGTTACACGTCACTCTCTGTCATATTTCAGCCCACCCATTTGCTGGGTTTAGGATTTAGAACATGACAAGTTCATGTATTAGGGTTTAATTCTTAATTTAGTTCTAAGGTCCCAATGAGGTCTGTTATCTTCGCGTAATCTCATTGAAATCACTGGGTTTGCATGAACAGAGTGAGATCGGGCCTTCTTGTAAATTCAGGTAGCAATGGAGGTTTTCTAATGATACTTGTGTCATCAACTAAGCATTATAAAATGCAACATTGGCTTATTTCTTGCTTTATTCCTCTGTCTCACTTGCATTTTATCATGTCTAGGGTTCAGTGTTGCTTTGACGTGTTTCAACTAGAATTTCTTAGTGGCAATTATTGTATCTTTTCTTGCATCTGTAAAGCACCACGTGTGCCTAGAGCGTTACACACAAATGAAATGACATTTGAAAATGTATCTTTAAATACATTGGTTGCAGAGTTAGACCTATAAGTCAGCAAATACCTGATTTAGGGTTGTGCAGATACAGTTCGGTGTTATGAGCCACCCTGCTCACTGAATGAGGCAATGATTTGCAGGAAAAGTAGTGTGCGATCTTAATAGCTGAGAGGAGGATTCATGCAAATGGAGCTAAAGTAATATGCTGTTTTAAACGTGGTGCTTCCTAATTTTCAAGAGCTTTACTTTCAGCCCAAATAACCTTCTTGCAAATTAGTTCCTAACATGGAACCTCTTGGTATTGGGAGGCTTAGCCCTGTTTGGTTGCTTGGTTGGTTTGGTTTGGTTTGTTTGTTTGTTTGTTTGGGTTTTTTTGTTTGTTTTGTTTTGGGGTTTTTTTGGGGGGGGGGGGGTTGTTGTTTTTTGTTTGTTTTTGTTTTGTTGTTGTTTTTTTTTTTGTTTTTTGTTTTGTTTTGTTTTTTGTAAAATTACACTACATGGAGGTGTAAACTTCCCTTGTTGACCTTAAAAAAATCCCTAAATGGGATTTGAGCCTTTAGTGGTGATTTCTAATTCAGGTAATTGCCTAACTTGGTAAGGTTGTTACTTGATGAGCAGAGGAATGACCTGTGTGTTCTATGCTTTGTGTAGGGAAACAACAGGTGAAGTCTGACCTGTTTCATCCTCCTTTTTGCTCTCTGTTTTGCCTCTGCTTTCTAGCTTCAGCAGTCTGCAGTGCTCACAGCACACTGTCTTTGTTCTGCCAGAGCTATGAGGTGCCCAGCAAGTTCATGTCCATTTGGATTGGTTTTTGAGAGGCCACCAAACACTTGATTAAAAAAAGCAAGCAGGCATAGGAAAACAGTTCAGTTTAACTTGAATGGATTGCCATGAGACAAAGAGCATCTCTGCTGTTCCAGGGAACTTCAAAGGCTGCCTGCAGACGAGGCAAGTGTCAGAGCTTCTCAAAAAAGTTGTGAAAGTCTTTGTAGTGGAAAGTGTTATGTGTCTGATATTTAAGTGTGCCTACCAGCTTTTTCCACTAATAGAAAACGAAAATTCATGTATAAAAATAGCAAAATACAAGTTTTATTGAAGTTAGTAAGACTTATGCTGTTGAATTATTTTATAATTTTTACTTCAATGCTTTTGTTCAAGTTTATAAAATAATTTCTTAGAGAAAAGCAGCCATTTGGACTACCAGTCAATTTAGCTGATGGTACAAATGTAAAGATATCTCTTCTTTAAGTGAACTGAAGAGCTCCTGTCTGTAATAATTAAAGTTAGCAAACATACAGGATGTAAACATGAGGCATGTGGTGTGTCTCAGCAAGCAGTCCTTAATTTTTCTCTGTATGTAATAGCTGCCTGGATTTTACAACCCACATATAGTAAATAATTGCATTTTTATCTGGAATGATAAAAGTAGACAGCTTTGAAAGCAACTTTTTAACAGGAAAGTGAGATATGGATCAAGGTTCACATGTTAATTGCACAAGTGTATATAAAAAAAGCCAATTCGAAAGATTTTTCTTGTACATATTTGCTGTTTTTCTTCTGTTACCAGCAACTGCCACCTCCAGAAATCTGAATGCTCTTTTTTTGGTTTTTTTTTTCTGTTCAGTCTTAAGAAGAAAGACTTTCAGAGCAGGGGCAGTAGTGTAATTAAATAGATACGTTTAACTTGGAAAGGTGTTATTTTTAGGACTAGCTCAAAAGGGCAGGTACTCCTTGGAGACATTATAATATGGCCAGATTGTCTGCTCCAACTAAAGAGCAGTACAAGACATGGGCAGCATCAAGGTTTACTTAAAAGTTTTTGACACGTGTTACCTCTGGGCAAAAAAAATTTGAGAGGAGGCTGCAGAGTGGGCACAACGTTTGAGCCTCTGGGCTCTTGGTGCTTCATGGGAAAGAGTGCAGCTTCCAGAGAGGCTGCCCCGTGGAGGGATGTCCTTGTTCCCTCACTTTCTCAGGGCCATGCCGATGTTGGTTCTCTTCCCTGTGCTTGTACACTGGCTCCTCTCAGGAATGCACCGCTGCTGGCTGGAGCACAGAGATGCACCTGCCCAGCAAGGATGGTGCTGGAGACGGCAGCTGTTCTGAGCTGCCCTAATCACTGCTCCCCTGAATTTAGATCCTGAGGTACAAGGAGCAGGGAAGTTTGTGCATGCTTCTGGTAGGAAAGGGTGTGTACATGAATTAATGGGCATACTGCAGAGATATTTTTCTCCCTACTCTCTGTTCTTTTTTTGTGGTTCACATTTGCTCACTTTTCCACCTCTGAGCAAAGGGGAGCATATGGCAGTGTGCTGTCCATCTGGTTGCCACTTACTTTGAAGTCATTATGCAGGCAAATTTGGCCCCATCTTGAATTTCTTAGGTAGGTAAAACTGTTACTAGAATGACAGCTGAAGTGTTTATACTGAGCTGTAAATGTGAGTTAAGCACAGAATGAACACAAAGGGCTCTTTCTGAATATTTTCAATCTTCTACATAAAAATCCCCAACTTGTGCTATGCTAGTATTTAAAGCAAATAGGGCTGGGATTCTCATTGTGAGCAGTAGACTCTTCATGTATGGATAAAAGACAAGTCCTGTCCCAGAGGATTTGCAGTCTGAATACATTTTAATGAGAATATAGTGAACGATGACAGATGCTTAGGAAAACCTTAGTTGTATAGATTATACTGTATGTATGTCATGAAAAATTCCATTGACATTTTTGCATCCTAGCACAAGCTTGTCGCATAGTCTCTTGAAATGCATAGCAGATGTTAATTCAGGTCCTGTGCATTTTGGGTATACCCAGCTATTTCTTGTTTAACTGCATGTCAAGGATCAACACTGGCAAAGAGAAGTCTTAAATGTCTTTGGCACCATGAGCGTGTGTACATTTATGTTACCATGTTTCACATTGCAAACATTGAAATAGTAATAACCTAGCTTTCCTCTAGTTATCTAAAGGAGTACCACTGAAAAAAACAATTAGGTGATATTTATGCTTTGATATTCTGATATCTTACCTGCAGACAAGAGTATCGATGAAAGTATTTTTTTTAATTCAATTTATTTTATACTTAGGAGGGCTAACTTTTGTACATTTTCTGAGTCATGAGCTTGTTTTCATGTAGCCACATGGAACAGTCTGTATTTTTTTAAATTGGAACAGGTGGCTATAGAAGTAGAAGATAAGTCAGGGGAAAGTAATTTTTCTGAAACAATCTTCTGTGCTGTTTAGATCAGGCATCCTCATTTTTGATTGTTACATGCATATTTATTATGTAGTACTGCTGCAATGGTTCCACTGTGATATGTAATATGAAAGTGCTTGTGGACTGGAAAGAAGAATTTTGTCTTTGTGGAGCAGAGTGGCTAGAGTTTGTTCACTGCATTCTTTAAAGTTTTCATTTTGTTTTGAACAAAAGTGGTCAAGTTTTTAAATATTGTAAGTATTGAGACTTTTTGCCTTTTTTCCTGCAAGAGCCTATTTATAGGACTGTAAATAGCTTTCTGAAAAACTTTTATTCTGTACTGCAACATGCAATGAGAGAAGTTCATTTTAAGTTTTCAAAAAAAATCCTGAATTTGAGACTTACTCCAAAGGAACTGTTTTTGAACAGATATTCTGTGCATTATTACATCTTCCAAGTATTTTACAATGGCAGTTCAACCCTCAGTACACAGCTGTGAAACTAGGCTGACAGTGGGAATTCTGAGTAGATTTGGGGAGGAGGAAATATTCTGTGGCTTGTATTAGAGTCTCATGAGACCTGTGGCCTATCTATCAGTGATCTATAGCCAGTACCTGTGGTAGCATCACTGAGGGCAGCCAGCTCTGCTGGCTGAAACTGAATGCCAGGATCTGCTAAATCACTGCTGAGCTGCACCTTGCATTACTTTGTTGAATGACTTGTGCTCTGTGGAACTTTTTTCCAGTTCAAAAGAAGAAATAAAAAAGGAGGAGTGGAAAAGAAAAATTCAAAGCTTTTCTTTCAGCCCCAGTTCTTTAGCTCAGAACATCGGAGCATACTTCCTGAGTAGTAGTTGGGGTTTTTAAATGCATGGTGTCATATGACTTGTATTGAAGTTTTCTGAAGTATATTTTATTCAGGAGTTTGTTGTAGGATAAATCTGTGATGAATCTAAATGTGACATGCTGAGTGGGATTTGTGGACATCTTCACCAAACTTGTCTCCCTACTATTGTTTTTTAATGTGAAAATGAGGAAGAATTCCTTTGGTAGTTTGCTTCTCATGAGATGGAAGAAACTGGTAAGGCAGTTTCTCTCTGGTTTTAGAAGTCAGCACAGTCACCGTAGTGACTCCTGAGACTAACGTTTGAAAAAGATTGTATTTCGTTAAAGATTCTAAAGGTTTTTGGTTTAATGATACTGGCCATCTTCCTGCATCTATTATTCTGCTGTAGAAGAAGTAACCGTTGTGCAGGTAAAAAACAATGGTTCTAGCTAAGTAAGAGACTATAACAGTTGTCTTGAAGTGCTGCTTTTAGGCTGGTACCCAGGCTTCATATCCTGCCAGAAGGCACGAGTTTTGATGTGTAAATGAAGGTATTCTTTGAAATGCTGGGAAGGCCTGGAGTGCCAGGCAAAGGATTCCCTTAACAGCCCACGGAATAGGAGCTCAGGGACTGTTACAACTCTTTGAATCTCAGCTACGGACTGTCCAGTTGTAAGGGTGATATTTGGTTTATTTTTTAATTACATTCTCTTTTGATTAAAAATGCTCGTCAGCAGCTCCCTTGTCTCCCTTGTGCTTTTCTGAAATTTGGGAGCGACGGAAAGAAACTTGGTCTTTTTTCCATTAGCAGTTGGATGTTTTACCCAATCTGACTGCACTGCTTCATTCTGAAGCAAAGATAGGCTTGTTGCTTTTGAAGAACTTCTTTCAGTATAAGATGATTTCCCTTTTTGGGGGGAAGGGAAGGGACTGCAGTCCAAGTAGCTGGTAGCCTGCCAAGGCCTGAATCTGAAAGCACTGGATACAGTGAACTAGCAAACAAAGACTAATTGGTTATTTGTTTGACGCATTTGGAAATGCAGCCAGGTCTCAGAGTGCCCAGGTGACTGGCAGCAGCTGGTATCTGATTGATGTTTGCTGGGTTAAATGAAGGAAGTGTATCTCTAGTGAGAAGTGTTCCACAGTCTCATCCAAGAACACTGTTAACTGGTGCTTTCACGGGCTGCCTTGATGGAGAGATTTTATGGACTGAGTGAACACCTGAAGTCAGCGAGCTTTCTTCTGCTTCATGCCTCCAAATAAGGATTAAGGTATGTGAGACAAATTGACTGGGAAATACTGGCTTGCACAGTTCATTTTGTCAAGAGAGGGAGGACTTTATGCCCTAGTGCCTGTGTATTTCACAAGCTTTAAAAATTGCTTTTAAACGTACTCTCTTTTTGTTGGTGGCTGTGTGGGGCAGGAGCTTTCTCTCCTGGTAATGTCTAATGAAATTAATGCTTATCTTGGTTATAATGCTATCATAAGGCAATGCCAAGTGTTCTTTCCTAGAACGAAAATAGAAAAAAAGGGAAGGCCAGTGTTCAAAATATTAAATTATAAAATGGAGGATTCGGTATTAGAAGAAAAACTGATAGCGGTGGTACTTTCCTTCCCTAGATGGACACCTGATCTTGGGGCTTTTACTTGTTGTGTTTAAAGGGTTTAGCAAAGCAGTTCAGTCTGAAAAAGACTGTTTTTCTCTTAGTTTCACTGAGTATATAAAGCACACTGCATGAACAGCATTTGGCAGGAGAAGAGCAAAATGTATCTGAAACCTTTAATTATAAACTGTAGGCAGCTCTGTCTAGGTCAGAAGACACCGTATTATCAAATAACATATTACAGGCACTCAGAACTTGCACAGTAGCTTGATTATTCAGTGAATAATTGGTCTTTGTTAAGCAGATAATGGCACTGTTTGCATTCAGAGCCTAGGTTTGAAGTATATGACATAGAATATTTGTATTTTAAATCATCTGTTATCCCGTTGGTGTAAGAACTAAATAGAACAGAGTTCAGGAGAAGCTTTTAGGATGGCAGACTGCCTCTTCTGCTGTGCATGTCTCACTGACTGTATCATACCTGCAGTTCTGAGGGTGTTGAAGAGATTTTTTTTGTTTATTGAATTTGATTTTATATGGGTGTTTGCAGCAATGCTTGGGACCATATAGACTGTTTAAACATAGACTGTATTAAAAACCAAACCAAACAGAGAATGCCCTGAAGAATGAAACCGTTTAGAAGCTTCCCAAACTGCTTGTGGACAGAAAGGGAAGAAAATAAATGGTGAAGGAGAACAAGTGTATGATTAAGACAGACAAATAGGATTTATGAGAGAAATGGCATGTCTTTTGCTGTCACACACCACACCTTATTTTGCTTATCTAGAGGAGAGAAAGTATTTCTGCCTTATGAATATTTACTTAGGCTTTTTAATCCTTAAGGATCCCAAGGTGGAATACAAAATTATTGACTGCAGTGTCAATAGCTGATAATTTTTACAAGTATGTCAGAATATGAGCTCAAGTAAGTTTGGAGGTTCCTCTGGGCACTCATTTATGTAAGCTTATGGTTGGAGGTAACTGTCAGCTTGGTAGAATCCCCAGTGCTACAGTACTCTGTTTTGTACAGGCTGGGGAGCAGGTGATGATGAACAGACTTTTTTCATCTGGATTTTATCTTACTTTCTTTTTCCCAAGATGGAGTTTAAAAGACAAGCAGTAAGGTGATAAAATTATTGCCTTAAAGGACAACAAAAGTGATCAAACCCACTCAAAGTAATGCTTTTTTGTATCAAGTGCAGCATAGTCAGCTAATCAAAACACATGTTCTCTATCTGTGACTGTTTAGCCTGCAGAAGATCAGCCTGCCTTGCAGTAGAGAAGTTGTATTTTCCGTATGAGCTGAATGCCCATTTGAGCTGTGATCAGCACTCTGCCTTCCCTAAGGAGATGGCAGTGATTGTAGCATTTATCATACATAAAGGAATCTGTCTTGCTCTATATATCTGCCAAAAGACAGGTGAAAAATAGAGACCAAGGCAGCAGCATCCATGTTCTTAGTAACCCCTCAGACAACAAGACTGATAGTGAGCTAAGGAAATCACTTCTTCACTTCTCACCCAAGCCCCATATTTAGCCACAGCAATACTTTTGAGTTGGACTGATTTAGAAGCCTGTCTGTAAAGGAATCTGCTAGCAGAATATTGGCTGAAAGGTTTGTGTAGTGCATGAAGCTGTTGACCTGTGCCGCAGAGACATGAACCTCCAGGTGAAAACAAATTCTTGTTCACACCAGAAATTGTGTACCTGGATAGAATGCTGTGGCTTACATTAAAAATGGTTACTTGAAAATTAAATGACATAGCGGGCAAATGGTGGAATTGTTGGTGTTCAAGGAAAAATTGTAGTGCATACCAGTGTTTTAATAAAAGCAGGGAGTTTGTCTGGTTTATTTAGGATTGAAAAAAGCACAGAATGTAATGCATGTTCTGCTGTCATCAAGCAGCCCTGTGACTGAAGCAGAGACATAAAACCAAGGGCAAAAGTTCTATTCAGGGAAGGAAAGATGGAGCAGACTGAAGTTGCAGAGCACTTTTTTCATGGAAAAGCACAGAGTATTAGAATTTTGCTTTTGTCCTCTGCTTTATAACATGTAGCAAAATGATGGATTGGTGATTCTTCTGACTTGGCAAAATTAGGGCTGCTCCCTGGAAAATGCAGCAAAAGAGCCTCAGAGGCTGCTCTGGGTATGCTTACGGATTTGTGCTCCAAAGAGAAGTGTGTGCCTTTGCAAGGAAAGGAGAAACAAAGGACTTGCAAGCCAAGATCAAAATAAAAAATTATATATAAAAGGTGCCATACGTGACCTGTTTTGCATTTCTCTGCTAAGGGCAATGAAGCTGTGCAGTACGTAATTTCTAATGATTTTCCTTGTACCAAGCTAAACATTCCCGTCATTTTTCCCTCTAAGGACTGAACTATGAGGGTTCTTGTGATATGAGCAGGGACAGATATATATGTAGCAGCAGCAGCTACTGGATCTACATGCCGGTCTGAGCTGCTTCCCTTCTTGCCTGTCGTGGTGTGTGGTGTCAAAGGTGTTCAAGTTGCTGATTGTTAAATTAAACATCCAAATGAAAGGATGGATGACAACTTTGTATATCCATAGCTAGAGTTTGTGTATCCCCTGTGCAAGGTGTATGGCAGTGTTTGCAAGCTTAGATTTTTGTCAGTTTTCGTAGTTTTGTGTCTGTTTTGGTGCATGGATAAGTGCATGTTTAAATTAGTTTAAACTTTCCTCTGAGATATAGTTTTGCATTTTTATAATCATTTATAACTGTTATAAATTATATATTATACAACTGAAGTGTTGGAGGAAATCACTCAGGCATGGGTTTTTAATGAAATAAGATCTAATAACACTGGTCACTATTGCAATTCATTTGCCTAGAAAATTCAACTAAGTTTTTCCTTAAATAAGCAGGTAAGCTCTCTTTCCCTTCTCCAATTTTCACAAATTTCGACACTGTATCCGCTGACAAAGTGAGTAGGTGGGGTTAGGAAAAGCATTTCTGCCAGGTGGACTTTTTGTCATTATTTATAGTGTGTGTATGTACATGTGGATCCTGTAATTTTTCTGCCATCTGGGCTCTCATTAAGTTCGTTCTGCTGCAGAGCTTCAAGTTTGATTCATACTTTCCACCAAGTTGTCTCTGGGATAGCCTCTCATCCCACTGATTTGCTGTAATATTTTTATGCTAACTAGTAAAAGGAGATGTTTAAGGAGAAATATTTTAAGAATTGTAAATGTGCTTTTCATCTTCTGGACACAAACTGGTACAGCAAAGGGGAGAAAAGTCAGCATAATGTGACCAGCCATTTCTGTAAGTTGTCGATGGAGCAGAGTTTGAGAACATCTGGACTGTGAAATGCACCTCTTGAACTTTCATTGATTGGTTCCTTGGGCTGTCAGCCAGGAAGTGTATTTTTGGATACTTGCAGCAAATCTTATTGCATGTGAGAGAATGCCAGATCCATAGTTTGTCAGCTGCTGTTTTTCAGTAAGTAGGGAAAATGGATTTGTGTTTAAGTTAAATAGTTAATTTGGTGCTGCATTGCAGACTGCAGTTTGTACAGCTGTACCTGAGTTAGCTTTAAACTGGGCAGCCTGGCAACTACTCCCAAAGTCCAGCACGAGCTGTGGTAATCCTGAGTGCTAATCCAGAGAGGAAAACTATTGGCCTGGACACAGTAAAGCAGTCTTTTCTTTCATTTAGCCATGGCCTCTGAAAGCAGAGATGGGAAAAACGTGTGTGTGTGTGTTTAGTTTTTATGTCTCACCATATGTTTTTTTACCAGAACAAAGGGTAATTTAATAATAAAAGGGCATAGTAATTTAATGGAAAATTGACTCCTTGTATGAGTGAAATGCGATGCAATACTACGGTTACGTAGCACACTAGAATACAGCTATTCCTTGACATGGGGCACGTTCTTGTTAAAAGCAGGAGAAAATAGTTCTGCCCTCCAGCTGGGTGCTCTGCCTGCAGCAGTGGGCAGGGCAGTGGTGAAATGTATTTAAAGTGTGGGGCTGCCTGAACTGATCTAATCTCACTGGTTGCCTTGGTCCCATCGCGTTCTGGAAGGGTTCTGCTCTTGGCTGAGGGTGCACTGTGGTTTGGCCTGCCTGTATGTGTTGGATTTTTAGCCTTTGGATGCTGCCTGATGCTACTTCTGAGTAGTGTTATTCTCTGAAGCTCATTACACTTGGTTTGGTCACCTCTCTGTTTTGCACTCAGTAGAAGAGCGTTTCCAATATTACCAGCTCTTGAAATTACTTGCTAATGGAATATCTTGTCAAAACCTTGTTGAATCTTTGATTCAAGGCCGAAATTTTCCTATCCTGAAGCATTCCCCATTTTTCATGCTGTCTATCCTTCAATTTCTCCTGAAAGATCCTCTGTTCAGCATCAGTGTGGTAGGTCCATTAAACCAACCATGTTGATAAGGTATTTAATCTGTGCTTGTTCAAAACTGTGTGATCTTATTACTGCAAACAATGCCTCAAATTAGATTAAGTACTTTGGAGCAGGTGTTATGTCACTTTAAAAACCACCTTCTAAATCACCTAATATGTCTCTTAAGTAGCATGTGAATAACTAAAGTACGGGCCAGCTTTCTTGTCTGAAAGACTGTTCATTTCTAGGACCTTAAAAAGTGTACAATTCTGACTGTCCTTTTTGGTGTCTCTCCCATCTTGACCCGCAGTGGACTCCTTTGTCAGCTCTCACTGAGAACAGATGCTCGGGACCATCCGAAAGCTTTCTACCCTCCACTTTTCAAGTGTTGTGAGCTCTACAGTTCATAACCTGTCAATTGTCAACATCATGTATTAAAAGAATGTGTTGAGAGTGAGAAGAATTATACAGAAGAATAGGTTTTATTAAGGACCAGTGTTTTGGAGCTATGAAGATGAGGAATGAAGGCTCACAAGATACTGCCTCTTTAAATCCCATATTGGTCTTTGCAGCAGGTTGTCTCGTTTCTAGTGCTTGTTTTTACAGTGACAGGCACAGTAAATCTCTCACCTGATGCCAGTATCATCTTAATTCCTTGCAGATATTCTTGGTTTATTGGAAAATTTGTATTGATTTTGATTTTTATATTTCTGTTTCAAATAAGATTTCAAAAAACAACTGATTTTATTTTTTAAATATTTGCGTATGTATCTAAGAGAACAACCTACGCTTACAATACTGGAGGCTTTTCTTTCTGTTGGAAAGTGGCAGGATTTTTACCAACAGAATGCTCTACCAAAAGTCAGCAACTTGAGTACTAGTCTAGATTTTGGCGTCTGTTTCCTGTGTGGTCTTGGGCTTTGTGTTTAGTTAGTAAATATATACTCATTAGCTTATTTAAATTCTATTGAAGGTGCTGGGGAGTCTTTGGCTGAGATTGATAGATTGTTTAGCAGACAGTGATTGGGTTGGAGGGGTTAGTGCAATGGTGATATATAAAAATTTCTGAAAAATTTCAGAGCTGTTTCACCAGCTCTTCATGGTTTTAATCTAGAAGCTAATACAGATGTAGCTTCTTTGCTCTCATCTGTCTGTCTTTGAACATGGTTTTCTGAGTTTCCTACCTCCTAAAAATGTTTAATAACTAGACTGGTAAAGTGGTTTGGGGTTTTTTTAAATAAAGATGAGTTGATAAATCTTATCAAATGTCTGTGTTTGCAGCTGTAACAGATGCAGTTCTGTTACAAGCAGGTGACTGCTATGTGTTATAGGTTGAAGAGCAAAAATGTGTTTTATTTATATCTTGACATTTGTTTACTGTTCTGGGGCTTGCACTGCAGTATGGATCCCTTGCATAACGTTTGCTTGAAAAGCATCCTTTTATCTGCTCAGTGTATTAGACAGAACCTCCTTATTGGATATGGGTCATGGGACTTGAAGTACTAAATAAGATACTGCTAAAATAGAGCTGAGGAGGGTGGCAGGATGACTGCTACGTTGGGTCACACAGTGGCCAAAGCTGTTCTGCCTGTATGGTGCCACAGAATACTGAAGGATAGAGAACAAAGATTTTTTAGTGGGACAGTGTGGTTGGGGTTTGCTGTTTTCTTTATGATCTCCTGTTTTGAAGAAAATAGGTACTAAATAGTCAAACATGTGTTTTACGTATTCCCTGTGCTGAGCTCTAGGGTAGCAGAGTTTGTTGCATAAGCTTCCATTGTACATTTCTCCAGCAGACACTGTCGCATGTGATAGAAGTGTTCACAGAAAATTATTGTATCTCCTTTAATAGATGTTTGTTATAATTATTTAATACACTGGCAAAAGCCACTGAGGTCTGATGTGAAGTTACTGCCAGGCATTTTAGATGGGAATAACTTCTCTCTATCATCTCCCTAACTGCAAATGAAGTACTATGGGTGTATATTAAAAGAGCAGCCTAGGAATTAACATGCATGACTTTTAATTGAAAATATGTGAGAGATTTTTGTATGCTATTTATTTCTTTCCACTTTGCTATGATTTGATAATTGATTCTACTGATTGGGTAGAACAATTACTGCAAAGTTTACTTGTGGAATTGCTGGAGAAGCTGAGGGCAGGTCCCTCTCTGTGCCAGTCCCTGTCCTGTGCTTTCTGGCTGTGTTGTCAGTGACAGCAGGAGCTTGCTGGGGCAGAACCTTTGGGATTCTTGGGGCCACTTCAGGAAGACCAGCTTCCAGGCAGGGACCCATTTTTTGCTAGATTCATCAGTTTGCTTTCCCTTATCATGGTGTCTTATCACAACAGTTCCTTTAAATTTATGACCAAAACTTTCCAAAGGCAGGGAAGTTCTTTCTTTTTTCTTTTTCTTGTTTTTTTTTACTTTTTTTTTCTCTCTCTCCTCATTCTTATCCTCCTCCATGAAGGAAAAACTGGGGTCAAGGAAGCCACGGTCTAGTCCTATGAAGGCACCTGAGGTGGCATTCAGGCACTGAAATCCAAACAGCTGAATCAGCATCAGAGCATTAACACTTCTGTTTGCACCATGGTGCATATTTTATCTGCCTCTAAGATATTGTTGTTCTTATTGCTCAGTGCCTCTCACCTACTCATGTTCTGCTGGGGCTGTAGTTTTACCATGTGTCTTTAAGGCCCTGGTTCAAAGTGTATTGCAGTAGCCTGAGGGAATACTGAAGTAAATTTTTTATCTGAATCCCAGAGTACCATCCTCATTGCTTTACAACATGAATTTCTTCGTATGTGAGCAGTAGCACCAAATGAGCGTGCTACAGGAAAAGCTGGTTCTAGGCTCACAGTTCTAAATCACAATAAGATTAATTTCCTACTGAAGAGTGAACTTTGTGAGCCTTTAGCAACCGAGAAGTTGATTTTAAGTTTATCTTGATGCTGACGCTATCAGTGGAAGAGCACAAGCTGACAGTTCTCCCCTCTAAATCAAAGGGAGTTCATGGGTGGGTGTTCCTGCGTCTTTGAAATTTATTCAGTAGCTTGTGATGCTCTGCATTTCCTCATGTGACAAGAGTATCAGTCCTCTCTGTTCTTGCAGAGTTTAAAAGAGATGAGGGCTAGGCAGGAATGGTGGTGTTAGGTATTCTTGAAAGGGGAAAAAGATAAATTGGACATTTTTACTTTCCATGTATGGTTTATTTTATTACCAGTAGCTGAATGCATTTTAATATGTATTTATATGAATAAGCAAATAGCTTCATTCTGAAGGAATTCTGCATGCTGTGCAGATCAAATGCTTTTTAACATTTTCAGAAAGTACTTCTCTTGCATACTTCATTGTTCCTTTTTGCATTCCATACAAAATAACTAATGAATCAATTACCTCTTGTGAAAAAGAGCCCTCACTTCCTATCCCTTTTCCAGGTCCAGTGGGAAGAACTGTTGCCTTATCTGTACAATTTGCAGTGGACAGTCTAGGCAGACTCCAAACACAGGCTGGCCACGTGTGTGTCCCCTGTGATGTGTTCCAGGCCTCAGTTAGAGGTGAAGGGGGAAGGCACACACTCTGCTGCAGGTGGGAATCACTGGCCAGCTGACAGGGCTGCACTGGGAGGGCTGTGGCTCCAGGTGCTTCACAGGACTGTCTGGACTGGGCCCCCTTGCTCACAGCTTGTACTGAGTCCCTCACCATCAGTACTTTGTGGCAGAAACCTGGCCTGTAATTTGTAGTAAGTGCATTCCATCACCTGCTGAAGGGAACCAGGGTGACCTGGTTAAATGCACCAGCCATATATTAAATAGTGGCTGTCAGTACTCTGCATGCTATAATAAGGTAGTTAAATCTTGCCTTTTAGGCTCCTGGTGATCAGGAAAGACTTTACCAGTCAAAAGCAGTTCAGCTGTTGTGTTCCCACGCCTCTGTGAGATAACTTGCCTCTGAAGTACAAGACAGATGTGAATTCAAGAATTTTAGTGTGTTTTTGCAGAGTGGAGTTTATCCTGCGTGCATCACCAGGATTAAATGCTGCAACTATTCATAAATTTGCATTCAAAAAAGTTGGGCTGTTTGTTTCCAAAAGCTGAATTAAAAAGCATAACACTGTCCGAGAGAAGAGCAATAAATGTCACATCAATGGGCTAATTGTTATATACTTGCTTTTAAGATACACAGTAAAGCCATAAATTCATATAAATTTATTGCATTTTGTCTGGAAGGTTGCCCATGATACTTTCCAGGAATGACAAAACATAGATATTTCTCAAAAATATATTTGTACTTTAGTTGGTTCTTAGAATGAAATCTTTGGTTCCAGATGCTTGTTTTGATTTGTCTAATAACTGGGTTTAGTACCAGTCTAGTTAGGTTTGTTTTGATTCTGTACTGCTGATTGTGAGAGAGACAGTTGGTCTAAAGAACTCTCTTCTCACTCTCCTTCCTAGATAGAAACGTAATATTTATGGGCCTCACAGAGCTATATTTGGCAAGATGCATTGAAATCCTCAGCTTCAAGAGATGGCAACAATTTCTTGTGAGATTTTCTCTGTACTTTCCCCCATTGTTATTGTAGTGTTGTGAATCTTTTGTATTTTGGCATTATGCCCTCTAGAAAACTAGAGGATACTTTTAAAATTTCTAAAGGCCTTTCATTCCAGAATCCGTTAGGCCCAGGATCTGAAGAAAATTAAAATTAATAGCTTGAGGAAGAGTCTTAAGGTTGAAGGCTAATGGCTGAAAGGCAGTCTGAAAGTTACATTAATCTAAGGATGTGGGCAGAAACTCAAGCTGGTATTTATTGGAAGGTTAACCTCCAAGTAAGATGGGCAGCAGATATAGTGGATGAAAATTAAAGTGTAGTGAGTTTTGCCAGTTTTCCTGACAGACAGGTGGCGACAGACACTGGTACTTCCACGTGACTAAGACAGATTGCCAATGTCGCCCCCTGTATTGACACATACCTCGCACTCAGGATGTTTCAAGGATTTGTGTTACTCTGCTGCTGTTGTTAAAAGCCTGAGTGAAATTCCAGCTCTGTCCAAATAAAATTCCTCTTGGATTCAAATGTACTTCTATTCTTACCTCAAAAGCCATTAACAGACTGCAAAAATTAGGTTCATGTGTGATAAAGTCAAATCTAATCAGAGATCACCTGCCAGGTATTCATATGGACCTAAAAACATTCATTCTAGCATGTTCAAAAGGGTGTATTTTTTTCTTCACTATTTTGAAGAGTGGCTGGACTGATCTTGCTTGGCTTGAAAACAAAAAGATGTTGGGTGCAGGTTTCTGGTTAGGCTTTTCACTGCAGATCCAGGGAGTAGGAAAAAGAGAGCTAAAAGTAACATCCAAGAGTTGACTCTTGACACACGAAAGCAAACGTCCAAACTTCTCTGAAACTAAATTGCTTCCAGTAGTAATAATTTGGCTTAATACAACTTGACTAGGTTAGTGTCATCCCCAAACATTTAAAATTCAGAAATGCAATTGTTGTTAGCCAAGCAAATACAAACCCAACTTCGGGTTTCAAATTTAATATTTTAATATAGGATCCAAGGGAGATTTGAGGGGCATTTGATGTTTTTTTTTCTTTGTTTGAGGGGGGCTTTTTGTTTGGTTGTTTTT
>VZTI01001175.1:558706-601937 GCA_013397865.1 Struthidea cinerea | reverse complement strand
TTTTTTTTTTTTTTTTTTTGAGAAACAGAATTTATGACACAAAAAATCACGGCTTGGGGGGGGAGTGGCTGTGTTACGAAATTTGTCCAAGTGATCTTCTGACTATATGCTGACTGAGCCCAGAGTCATTTAGTTTCCCAGACCAGAAAAAGCCAGATGTTTTCAGTCCAGTGGAGCTGTTGATGCCAGGCTCTTTCCTAGCAGCATGTGCAGTGGCACATTTCAAAAGCAAACTAATCCTGAGCTTCCCAACAGCGAGCCCAGAAGCAGCATCCGCACGGCATCCTGACGGAGCCATTTATCCAAGCCCGTGGTCCCTGTTTGTATCCTTGTGCCGTGCTGTAAAGAGGGATCATCTCCCTGGGAGCCCTGTCTGGCCCAGGTGGTGCTGCTCTGTGTGCAGGTTTGACCTCACATTCCAGCCAAGGTCCCACAGCAGCAGCTGCAGCCGTAAGCAGAGCAGGAGATGTTCAGGCACGCGGTGAAATGCTGTGAGCTGCCAGCCAGCCCTGTGCCTAATCCTGATGGGAAACACTAAGCCTGCTTTTGGGCTCTCCCTGACTAGGGAGGCCCAAACTTTGAAGACTGGACAAATCTGTAAAGGGGCCTTTTAGCTATGTGATTTCTCTGTTTTGTTTGTTCTCTGGAGTCAAGATCCCTGTGGTGTGGAGACTTTTTCTACCACATGCAGAAACTATAGATAACTGTTGGGATCACCAATTTATTACAGCTAAATGAGAGTGGTTTGTAAAATGGAAAGGGAAATGGCATGCTTGGAATTACTCCAGAGAAAGAGATCAAATGAATAATCTGGCTGAATGAATGCCTGTTGTTTGTTGAGGAGCTAAGAACAAACTTGATATTTGGATAGCCTTTGTAGACGGACAGGTTTTGCACATTTTTGGGATCCGTATCACTCTCATTATTTGCGATAGTATTGAAATTCCTCAAGCAGAAGACTCAGTGCAGAGAATACCTTTTCTCTGCCCCGTGGCATCCTCTGAATTAGCGACACTGTGGATTGCTGCAGTACCTGCCAGACCTCTGCCTTTTCTGGAAGACGTTGTGAGTGTGTGAGAACCATGAATTCCAGCAGTGCCAGTGTGCACTGTGTAGTATGAGCTCAATGAGAGCCCAGAGGAGCTGTGGGGCAGCTCTTGTGTTGCAAGCGTATTGATGCTGGAGTATTTGCAGGTCACAGAACCTATCTGGAGACCTGCTGCACAACCCCTGCTCTCCCTCCCCAGCTTCTGTGTGAAGAGAGAGCACAGGGAAGGAGCATGAGCAGTCTTTTTATAACCTTCCCAAACAGAACAGCTCCTCCTGTTTCTTTTGGTCTGGAAGTACCATGTGCTGCATACCTGCAAGATCCTTGGAAGAGGGTGGGCTTGACTGGGCTCTCCTCAGAGTCTGTTTTGGATTAGTCCTCTTCTAAAGGCTTGCTTCCAGCTACTGTTATCTGTTTTGTAGTCCAGATTTGCAGTACTGAAATGTTCAGGATTCAACCAGTGATCATATTGCATTTGTGAAGAGTTTATTGTAATTGTGCACAAGATAATTTTTCTTTTTTTTGGCCCATCTAAACTTCTCTCTAGAAAGTGTGAGTTACACTTAGGAATAATGAGAGTCTTTAGTTACATGATTACATTCTCTTTTTTTCCTAGAACAGCGTTCTGCTTAATTTCAGCATACAGGATGATTCCACAAGGGGATAGAATTATGACTGCATGAGCAAGTGCAAATCTGCCATTTCTTAATTAGTGAATGCCTGACAGTTTTTTTTCCCCCCAATCTAAATACCTTTCCTGTGATAGAGGGGTTTTTTCCCCCTTTTTTTAAATGTGGTGTATTTAAAAATTTTGTTGTCAATCCCTCCATGAAAAAGATACAAAATTCAATGTCCCTTCTTCCTCGCAATAAAAAGCTCCATCTCTTGTGCCTCTTTTCTTTTGAATGCTGCATAGGAATGTTAAAGATTAAGGAAGTTAATTTGCTGTTTGTTTTCTGTGTGGCATCTCTGCATTCGTATTTTTTTGACAAATCTAATACTTTATCAAACTCTTCTCTTAAATAAGGCATTAGGGAGGGTCAGTTTAATCAAAAGAAATTTTTTTTAGTATCATAACCTGTGATTTTTCCTGTTGGGGAAAAAAGAAGAACCAATTTTGTTTAACCTGAAGCAAAGCAAGGAAGCGCTGGGACCACTCCTGCAGATTTGTTAAGCTTTCCCCTTCAGATGTTCAAGTTGCTGGATTCCTGGAGGAAACATTTTTGGCATGCATGACCAATAAAACTTTCTAAATGCAGATGATTGGAGCTAACTAAAATTCTCAGGACAAAGCCAGTTGTGATCCTAGGGAGCCTGGAAATTTCAGTTCTTGGAGAAATGCAACTTGCAGTAGTAGTGATGAGTGATCACATCAGGTTTGTGGTGATCCTCAGGATGATATCTGTGGTGTTAATCACCAAAAAAATTTTGCTGCACTAATTCACGAGAGCTAAATGCAGTTACCCCTAAATCACTCTTGCCCTTTCTCTTTGAAAGCTTCTGGGGTAATATCTGTTTAGGTGTTTCCCCTGCTGTTATTATTCTCATTTCAGATTATTCTTTTTCTTCCTGTTTTTCTGAATAGCTCCCTGACCTTCATAGGATTGCTCAGCTGGCACATGAGTAGCCATCATTTGCATTTGAGCTTTAGAGTGTATAAGGCTTTCGAGTTACAGACTGAAATAAGAATGTAACTTATTTGCACAAAGGAAGCAAAAGTCTGTTTCTTGATGTGGACTAGATTCAGAGGAAAAAGCTCCAGTGTGACACAGAAGAAGAAAAAACCCCACGGAAGCCCTCTTCCCCTCTTCCTCTGCACCCCTTCCCCAGTCTCTTCGATGATTTCATGCTGGGTGTTTGCTCCAGTTGAATATTGCCAATGGCCAGGGCTCTACACATTGTCCTTCAGTATTTGTGATCTACAGTCTTTCTGCTCTGTGTGGTTTGTTTCTGTGGCTGTGCACAACGCCTTGCCCCGCACTCTCACTTTTGCTGACACAACTATTTTTGGAGCTGTACTATGACCTGTATCAGGGACACCATCCTGCGCTTTTTTTTTATCTTTTTTTTTTTTTAAATGGATGGGGTGTGGGCAGGGCAAGGAGCCGGAGCTGGTGAGAGCACCAAAACCCCACATTGCAGCCACAGCGGTGTCTCCTCAAGTGGGGCCTGTGGCATTTCCTTTGAATGCAAACTCTGAGCCTGTCCATGTGTCTTAAGCTGCTATTGGGGGACTTATTAGAAGAACATGTCAAAATTTGGTTTTGTAGCTATCTTGTATGGGCACGAAGTTGGATACTTCAGTTAGCATCTGAATTTTGTATAGGAGCTTACAGCTTCATGATAATACACCTCAGAACATGAGCAAGTGCAGCAAACAGCTCTGAATCATGTTGTCTTGACTTCAGCTCAGCTGAATAGAGTACGAGTTAGTAGGGACTTTGGTGCAAAAGGCTTAAATTAAATCATCTTCCTACTCCCCACCCCCAACTGGGCCCACTACATTGTGACACATATTTTGTAAGACGGTGCTTAAATCAATGCTAAAAGCTATGGTTTTCATGCACCGGTGGAGTATGGATTTTTTTTTTAAGTTTGCTCTTGGAGTTTTGTTTTGGTTTCTTTTTTTTCCTTTTAGCTTAGAGTGTATGTACGCCATGTGCTATGCTCTAGCATACATTTTCCAAACTCTGTTCTATGCTTTTTGTTGTTTCAGCTGGATTTTATCTCCTATTAGCAAGCTCCAGCCAAGGTGTGGTGACTGACAATAGAAGGTTCATCTAAACATTAACAAATTAACTCAGGCGCGATGTGTGCTGGGCAAGGCCAGCAGCCTGAACCTTTGCTCAAGTGCAGCGCATGACCCCAGTGCCTGGCCTGCACAGCCTGGGAGCTGTAAGCAGGTGCTTGCCAGTGCCCCTGCAGAGGAGAGGGTGAAGAATCATAGTCAACCCAAGGGCCCGTCACAGAAGCCTTGGGGAGCACTGGCATGTGTAGTAAGGGTGCAGAGAACGGAGCAAAGCTGAAGGGCTTGGAAGGCAAGGACAGCACTTTTAAGTATTTTGAAGGTCTTGCCTCAGAAAGAGCTCGGTGATTGGGGTACAACTTCCTTCAGCTATTGCAGAGGGTTGAAGAGCTGAATCACCTTGGCTGAGATCTGAGCTGTGATCCCACACGTTTTAAGCTGGGCTACCAGTCTGCAAACCTACACACTTCCCATCAGACCGCACTGTCCTCTTGGTACATACAAGACATCAGTGAATGTTTCTGGTTGTTACACTGTTTGAAAGCTTGTACTAGAAACATAGTGGGACAATTCTTTCCTCTCTGTCATATCTCTCTTCTAAACTGTTTCTGTTAAACTTTGGAAACTGTGTTCCTTGTACAGCCATCTCACCTGGAAAACACACCACGGAACAAACAGTTGCTGAACTCTCAGGGAACGGGCATTGCCCATGTTCACGTGGCAACTCAGCGTGTACTGTGTGCTGCCTACTCTCAGTTTTACAAAGTGGGGAAAAAAGCCAAGACCCCTGGACCTGTTAGTAATTCCATCAGATGAGACTATGAGAGATAAGGCTTTTTTGTCTACTGAACATTGAGTGTGTTAGGTGGGGAAAGGGCTGGATGGAAAAATTTTCACTCAGGTGATGAATGGAATACCCAAAAGTTGCCCTTTGCCTATCTTTGTTGGCCAGGAGAAGAGCAACATCATTCCACTTTGCCTACAGGAAAATCCTATAGGAATGCAAGTAAGAGATAAGTTTAAAAGAATAAAATCTCACTGCTGATCCCTGCTGCCTTTAAACACCACTCAGTTGCAAAGAAATTTCATGTGGAAGTTGCAAGTGGTTTATGTTGCCATAAAATGTGATTTTTTTTAAAGGAAGTTAAAAACAGATGAGGTGGAGTGGATGGTAAAAAAAATACATTTTTGCAGAACACCAGTATATATTAAGATATTTCTGTTGCTTGCATAAAGCCTGGAAAGAAGCATGAATCACAGTAATCCATTTAGGAGATAGATAGATACGTATACACAATCTATTACATCTTTTTTGTCCTCTTATTGCACTTATTAACTCTACTTGTCTCTTCAATTCATTAGATTAGCTAATACATTAGTCATTTTTACCAGAGATTACTCACGTTTTGCCACGTTTTCTTTCAGGAAGGTTGCACTGAGTCCTTTGGAGAGTTGAGTCCCTGTCTCTCCTTTCAGGTGTCTCGGCGTTGCTCGTCTCAGCCCGGTGAGCTCCTTGTGTCATGGTAGCGATCCCTGCAGCTGCGGCGAGCTGGACTCTGCTCCCTGTGGAGCCAGCAGCGCTGTTGGAAGAGCTGCTGCCCTCTTGCCAGCAGCTCCTTCAGGCCTGGGGTGAGCAAACTTTACCTGCAGAGCTGCCAGCTCCAGTAGGAGGGAGCTGGCCTGGCTTATTGCTGCTGTCACTGGTCACATCCGGTTCAGAGCCCCGGTTGAGTTGTAAAACACAATTCTGTATGATTGCGAATGTGCTTCCAGCTTTGGGAAAAAAAGAGACTCTGCTCTGGAGGGACAAATATTTAATGTTTGTGTCCTGGCCTGTTCCCTCAGAATCTTAGGATTAACCAAAAAAATTAGATTTCTTAAAACCTAGATGAACAGTTTTTGTCACTGCTTTGTCTTCTAAGTCCCCTTTGGGAGGGAGATTGGGGTTACCAGCACTGTGCTGTCTCCCAAATAAATGGTGAGGTTTTTGCTAGGTTAAGAAGCTTCCATATGTACGTTTGCTGGTCTGTCTTCAAAGGCCGGTTTCCATCAGTCTTATTCCCATTTCCTAAATCAGCTGTATCCCCATGTACTTTTTATCCTCCAGGCCTGCAGATGCAGTTAGAGCAGGATTCTCAGTTTTCTCAGTCTCACAAGACAGATGCACAGTACCTCATTCTTGACCATTTTCTCATGCTGAGTGTTTAAAACAACTGGTTTGGGTAAAATTTTTCATTCAAAATTGTTTGGGGTTGTTTTGTGTTGTAAAAATGTCAAAGTGAGATGTTAGGGAGCTAACATTGCAAAACAAGCCTGAGTCCTATATTTTAGTTTTGTTGTGCTGGTAGGTGTAACAATTGCTATCAGAAACCTCTGTTTGATTTAAATATTCATAATTTTAGGCAAATGTTTTAGTATTTTGCTGCCTTAGGGATATAGTAAATAAAATCATTTAGGGAATACAAAGGCCAGGGAATAGACTCCCATTGATACTTGCATGGATATCAAATCAAGTTTCTGCTGTATTAGCAAAGCTTTATCTGAAAAACATTTACTTCTTACTCTGTATTTAGAAGTATTGCAAGGTTGTAAATAAATGGAGGATGTGTGTCTTTCTAAAGTATGTGTAGTCTTTTGTTTTAAAGTTGTCCTCTTCATATGAATAATTAAATTGCTATTGGCTGACTTACCTACCTGAGGAGGATGATCACAGTGTAGAACTTTTCTTCTTGCATACCCAGGCACATTATCTGGAAAACGTGAGAATGCATTGGCTCCATTTTACATTTTTGTAAAATTACAAAACATGAAATAAAGCCTTGGAAATGGCTCTACAAAAGATGTAAGTTCGACTTTATTTTTTTGTATCAAGTGATTGTTAAGGATCTTAATGTAGCTACATTTGTATGTCTCCTCTGTAAATACTTGACTAACAATTCAGGCTGTAAGTGACTCTAGGGTAAAGTTTACTGTAAAAGCATTTTTCATGATCATCGGTGTTATTGTAAATAATTCTAATTTGCCAGTGTTTATTTCTGTTTAATCAAAATAAGAGTCTGTTTTTATGTTACTTTTAAAAATTATCTAGCATATACTCTTCACAATAGCTTTACAAGGTCTCTCATGATTTTTAAGAGTTTTTGTTTGTTATGTGGTATTCTTCATTTTTCCTGCTATCAAAACCTGTTTATCAGTAGGTTTCATTCTCACAGGCTTGTTCTCTTTTTCTCTGGTGGCCATGCATTGCTCCAGGTACAGCACAAGTGGAGGTTTTGCCTTTTCCTAATGCGTTACTGGGTTTTGTTGATCACAATACTGTCCTGATAATAGCCCAGCTAGAATGTTTGACAACATGAATTAATTTCTGGAAGAGACTTCCTAAGGTAGCAAAGGGAGTCAGGGACAGTTTAAACTGGAAAATGGAGAACAAACCCCCGGACTTCATTGACAATGTTAATGCTCATGTCTAGAAAGTATTAAAAATTGTAGAAAATTTTCTTCTGATAGAATTTACGCTCCTGAAGCCATGAGCTTTCTCTGAAAATCCTCTTCCCCCTCTGATCTTGGTTAACTTTCTCAACAATCTAGTGGTTTAAAGCAAGACCTGTGTTCTTGTGGAATTATGTATGTGTCCGTGTATAAAAGTAAATGCACTGTAACTGTACAGCTTCCATAATATGGAGGTATTAACCTGGAATAAAAACACTTTGAAAGAGAATCGTGGGGGAATTAAACTATTAGACACGTTTGCGACATGACAACAGAAGTCAGTGAAGCCCTTTGGATTTCTTTCAGCTGTGTTTTAGATAACTTTGTTTTGCTTCTGCAGAGACCTGATCTTGGAAGGCTAGAACTTTTATGCAGAGCAGCTGGAAGTAGTTAAAATATTGGAACCACTGCTGATTTGTTGCATCCTCCAACATGACCAATCCTCAGTAAGTACCATGTGATACAACTTAGTTTAACTGAAAGGGAACAGGCTGCTACCTGGAGAAGAATGATATTGTGACTTCAGGAAGGTTTTGTATTTGTCTAAAGAGTGTGAATTAACAGAAAATACATGAATGATGTTATAAACATGTCTGATGTGTTACTAACAGCAGTGGCTGAAAACTAGAATGTTATGTTATTTTTAGATCTGTTTATCTTTTTCCTGCCACCAAAGCTGTCTGCCAACACTAGTCTGTTTTTCTTTTCAATCAAATCAGACTGTATCTGTCATTTAGTCTGTCTAAGAATACAGAAACTCAATACTGTTTGGGCAGGGAAGGTTGCACCAACCAATTTCCTTTTTCCTTTATGATACTGGAAATTTGATCATTGTGTGCTCTTTCATGCAAAACTGAACCAGCTTGGACTTATAAAGGTAAATGTCCACAGGACGGCACTAAAGGTGAAAATCAAAGGAATTTCTTGCTAAAATTAGCTTTTACCTCTGGGTTTCTGATTTCAGATTTTTTACAGAGGAATACAGTTGTGTTGGAAATTAAAGAATCTCATTATTTTCCATTATTAGTTACACATGAATAAAATAAAAGCTTTTAGGTTGTTCAAATAGTACTTCCTTTTACCTCCGTTTTCTGCTACAGTACGACACAGCTGCAGTCTTTGCCTGCCAAATACTCTACATATAACAGCATTTTGCTTTCTTGGGTAATTCTGGCAGCAGTTAGCTCCTTTTAATTCAAGAGTAATGTCTTCCATCTGAAAGAGTTAGTCTAATGGTGAGACTGACCAATGGAAACTTTCAACATAGAATTTTAGTTCCTTCACCCACATCCTTAAATTATATCCTTATACAAGATATACCAGTTAAGTGGTCTTCTAAAGTATTCTCTTATTTTCTGGGGGAAAAAAAGGAACTACTAATCAGGTTTCTTAAATTGCTGGAAGATTTTAATAAGCTTTAAAATAAAAACACGAATGCAATTTTTGCAGTCAAATAGCACAGGGTGGTAAGAACTTTTTAACTATATCCCTATGGAAAAAGTAAAGAAAAAAAGTTTTCTGCTGTTGAAAACCTCTGACAGTAGTCTGAGATTTCTTCCAAAGTTACCAGGCTCCCTCTGGAAGAAAGCTGGAGAAGTTTGTGCTTGCACCTACTTGGAATCAAACAGGGCAAGCAGCTTTGCTGGGTGCTGCAAAGATCAGCCCTTGACATACAAGCGGTGTCCTACAGCCAAGTCATCCTGTGCATGCACTAGGTAACGGCAGCGGATAAAGTTCCTGCAGAAGTAGTATCTTGTTCTAAATGTGGGAGACATACACATTGTCAGACTGTTTTTACCTGCCTGGAGTTTCCATTAATGTTAGTGGGCTGCTATAAGAATACGTGATCAGATTTAGAAGCTGTACATAAGGTTAGTTAAGATAATCTTTATGGAGGAGGCCATAATTCTTCTGAATCATTGTTCCCTTTCAGAACTATTTTGAAATAACATGTAACAGAATGATCCTTTTTGGGTGAGTGTAACAAAGCTGCCATCCATCAAAACTATTTGAATCAGTATTCAAATCTACAGTGGAAGAGGGGTCAAACTGCCTCTATTAATTAACAGTTGATTTGTGTATAATTAATAAGCCTAGCTGTTCATTGCTCACTGATCTAACTTACAAAGCAGTGAGTCTTTAGTTGGCATAGTTACATGCCTTCTTTCTGTTTTGCACAAATGTTTTCCTTTTGGGTTCATGCATTTTTTCTGTATTGTTTATAACAGCCATTTATATTTAGTGCTTTTGAAGCAGATTCAGCAGAGTGAAGTGTTGTTCTTCTCCTTCGTGAGGTTTCTGTTGATCACAGTGAGATCTACTAAAGTTTGGAGAGATTTGATCTGTCTCTTTAATGACAACACCTCCCTCAATGACCTTGCAGAGGCCTTTTAAGTTGCGGGCTCTTTAGGATTGTATGAAATTCCTGTCTCTAACTTACTTTTACTTACTTACTCATTTATATTTCTTTATGTGTATACGTGCGTTTATTACGTTTTCAGGCCTACAATTGAAGGCAGTGTTTCGGAAGTTGAGATCATTTCCCAACAAGTGGAAGAAGAGACCAAAAGCATTGCTCCTGTGCCGCTCGTTAATTTTGCTTATCGAGATCTACCTTTAGCTGCACTTGATCTGTCTGTGGCTGGGTCCCAGCTTTTGTCAAATTTGGATGAGGAGTACCAAAGAGAAGGGTAAGTACAAAGGGCAGATTTTTGTTGTGTAGTTTTAGGTTACAGAAATTTCATGGCCTGTAAAACAGGAAACCTTAAGCTGGAGAAGTGTAGCCAGTTGTCCTCAAACTCTATGTAAAATCATTGTCACAGGATGGAAGTGACCTTTTCTAATATCACTGGGCTGCTTTAGGGCTCTTTATCATTTTAAGTGGTTCATAGCTACTGTTTGACCACAGTCTGGAAGCTTTATCTCATGAAAAACTAGATGAAACATCTAGGCTGTCAGACAAGCAGAATGGTCTGGTGAAAGCTCCTTGGGAAAGGTGTTTCAGGATGACGAGAGTTGACTGCCATGATTCTTGTACATAGCTGTACATCTCCTGACTGAGAGATAATACCTAGTACTGCTGATTCCAGGACAGACAGTGTACGTGTCACCCAGTAATTTGAATTGTGTTATTTGCTTCTGTGAGAATGTTGTATTTGATAATGTACACAGTATATACACACTGCTCCTGTTTTCATAGAACGGTGGTTCCAGGTTTACTGGAATAAAAGATCTTAATCAGTTCATAGCATTTGCCCAAACATAGCCTGTTGTCAGATTATGTAGCATTGTTGTCCTACAGGACTTTAGAAGTCATCCTTATGCCATGTTCAGGCTTGAAGTGGCTGTAGGTGGACTGTTGTACTAAATTCTTTATGAAAGATTTGGGTCAACTGGAGAGAATCCAGAGGAAGGCAGTGAGAATGATTAGAGGCTCAGAAAACCTGCCGTGGAGTACTGATTGAAATAACTGTGTTTCACATGAAGAAGAGACTTTGAGGGGAGCTTCTAAGAGACTTCTGTGAGGAAGGGAACAGCCTGTTATTGATCTCCATGATGTTTAGGACAAGAACTAAAAAGCTTGAATTGCAGCCGAGGATAGTGAGGGCAGCAAAGTGCTGGGGTCGACTGCTGGTGTGTGTGGGAAGGAGGGGGATAGAGGTGCAATTGCTGGATGTCTTCAAGAAGATGCATTTGTCAGGAATGATATTTAACATCCCTTGGGACAGAGATGAGGTGAGCGCTGGTGCCTGCCCCCCCTGATTCTGTGACCGCTGTTCCTTGTGTGTCACACTGAACACATACTCCACTGTCGGTAAGGTCCAGTGAGAGCACTTCCCAGTAAGCCATATAGAATGCTCACTGCTGAAGACTTTAAAAGACTTTATATAAGCCTCCATTTATTAACAGCTCAATGCATTTTAACCTGTGCTCTGTAATCAGCAGCGACCTGCTTGATCTCAGCTCAGCAGGTATTCTGTGTGGTTGTCAGGAAGCAAGACGTGGGGAAGGCTCTTGCCTTTAATTTCTTTCCAAATTGGACTTTATGAGACTTCTCCAAAAAGTTGTTACTCCAAACAAGGGGAAATACATTTCGAGTAGGTTATATAAGTATGGTACAACTGTAACATAAAATACCCTGCATAGCAAAAGAGGCACTTGAAAATTAATTTGAGTATGCAGGTGTAACCCTCAGGCTATTTTGGTGCTGAGTCAATACCAGTTTAGTTCAAATATGCATTTTTATAGATTTTTATGATCTGAAACTCAATTCTTCACTGTGCCAAAGGGCACAGATCTCTAACTGTAACCATTTGAGCAGCTTTGCAGTCTTAAGCATGGAAATAGGCTTGTCATTCTTTTGCTCAGCAGAGGTCTCTTCCTTCACACAAACGTCTTTTGTGGCTTTGTCAGTCTCAATGGAAATAAGCAGGTGCCGTCCAGACCTCCCAGCTGTAGAGTACATTCTCTGAAGAATGTTCAAAGCTTAAGTTTGGGCGGCCCAATGCATTTTGGCTGAGTATGTTCAGCTGCCTTGTGGAAATGGTGGCTTCTTCCGTTCAGAAGCATTCATGACAACTGATGCCATGAGAAATTTAGGAGCAGAGCTGGGCTTCAGAAGCCCAGCAGCAGAAGTAAAATACTATCCCTGTGTGACACCTCCTGGTTTGGTTGGGAATATGTCTGGTTTTATGAATGTGGTGTAGTTTCTTTCCCATGGCCTTGTTAGTTGTGACTGGCTTCAATCAGAGTGAGATGGAGGTAGGGTGGGTCAGATCAGTTTGATACGGGAACTGGCAGCTACGTCTCCCTTATGTGCAAAGAGAGGGATGTGGGGAGGGCAGCACAGGAGGTGGCTGAAAATGTCAAAATCCCTGTAGTTTCTGCCAGCATCCATCTTCGTAACTGAGGCTCTCTTACTCCAGTGCTGCTGTGCCGAGTGCAGGTGGAGATACCAGAAGATATTGCTAATGTCAGAGAGTATAAAAGATTCCCTTCCCTGGAAGTCTGCCTTTTGTTGCAGACTCCATGTCTTACTTTCTGTATGCATTTCCCAGAGAATTTCAGGGAAGGTGCCAGCCTGCATGGACCTGCATGTATTCTGTGTGGCTCTGTTCTAGATCTGCAGCTGATCTAGCCAAGCTGTAGTCGTTCTAATTGCAAGGCTCTGGCACATCCCTGTGCTTGGACAAGACTGGGTGGTTGTTACAAGCTGCATCTATCCATGACCTTGTTGGACAGCATAGTTGTCCACAGTCACTCTTGGGCATTCACCAGTAAGTCTTCGTTTCCTTCTATGGAGCAGCAAGAGAGACGTGAGACTAGAGACAAATGAGAGCGCAAGAAAGGAGTCTTCTGATTTAGCAGTTTAGTTGTGTGTAGCTCGAGGTGCACACAAGGTCCTCCTCTTCTTAAAGGCTACAAGGTGTTCAGGGTCCAAGCACAAATGTGACCTGATTGCTCCGTAGGGGAGCTTTTTGTTTCATCTGAGGGAATGTTTCTCTTAATAAAGCCGATATTAATAGGCAATCAGGAGTAGGTGGGTCATAACTCTCTTTGTGTGCCTGGAAACTGTGAGATGGCATCACACTAGCTACCCCTCCCACAAGACAAGAAAAAAGGAAAAAGAAAATTTTGGTCTGTCTTTAACTTGTTAGACAGACTGTATGTAAGCTGGCATTCCAATGGCCATAGTACTGGAATAAAAGTCTTACTTTGTGCAGTTTGATAGGTCTTTGCTTTTTCATATCAAATTCTCATGACAGTCAGTTCCTGTCTGTTGGTGTTGTTGAAGGAATTTTGTGGACAGTTTGAGCTGGTTTTGTCAGAAATTTAGATAACAATGCTGATCACTGTGCTAAGCAACACAGAAAGGACTTCAGATTAGAGGCACATTAAGCCTGTCCCTGATGTACACCTGTAAGTAGTGAAAGGGTAATCAGGCAAGAAAAACCATTCTGCTCTACCTGAAACCCTCAAACAAAACACAAAATGTGTTGTCCTTAATTCACTGGAGAGGCTGTGACTGCACTGAACTCAGTTTGCATGAAAAGAGTATGCCAACGTTTCTTTAAGGAGATTAATCACCCAGAAAGGTGAGATGATTTTTAAACGTTAACATTGCTTTAAATGCCACTCTTAATTTCTTTTTTTTTCCAATCAAGTATTCTGTTTTTCAAAAAATAGTTTCTCTTTACTGCTTTTTTTGCATCAAGTCCAATAAAAGTGATGGAGAATAGCAGAAAAATTGACAACATGCAGAAAGTAATACATGGATAGGGAAAAGCTCTCCTTCCTATATTTTCTGTAAATTCCAGTTAGGTGGTATCGATCACAATAAATTATAAAAAAATTTACAGATAGTTACACTACGGACTATATATTTGTGTGTGTGCAGATAGACAATGGTGTGTGCAGATAGACAATGAGCCTCTCTCTTGATAAAGACCTGTGTTTATTGGGGGTTGAGAAACATGGGGGGAGAGATATACACCAACTTTTAAATTATTTGTTGTGTTTGTTTTAAATTGCAGCTCTTGAGTTTTAATGTTAAACATTTGAAACATGAAGGTGCTTTCAAATACTGTTTTACATCGAAAGCTGTAAAGTTTGTGAGTTCACACAATTAATGTGACTCATTTGACATTAGCTGTAAATAGTCACGCTGTTGTAATTTAATAATTTATGATCGTCTGCTCATAGCCTTAGATTTGTTTGGTCACAGCTAGAAAGTTGTATTAAATAGTGGAAATATCTGAAAAAAAGAAAACCATAAGGAGAGAGAGAGAAAAGAAGGGAAACCAAAACTGAACAGAGGTTTACAGAGATGCAGAAATTAACACAGAGAAGAGTTGTGAGCTCACACTTTAAACTGGTTGCAAGACCTTGCTGGTGAATGTATTCCCCATCCTGGGAAAGAAAGATGTCTGTTCCTTCAGTCTGTCTTCTGTAGTTGTACCAAGTAGTAGATGCCATTATTTTGGTTTTCATATTCATCTTTCAGATATTACATGGGTCTTTTTGAGGTATTTTACTTGTGCTCTTTACAAAGCTTAAAGGTGCTTTATCTAAAGGAACTTCACTAGATCAAGTGCTCACATTTTTCTTGTTTTCTGCTTTTCTTGTTTTTATCTGGTGGCATAATTAAAAATAGTCCCTTTCCTGAAAAGTTTTGTGCACGTCATGCAGATCCTGGATGCATGGGGAATAATGAGGTCCAAAGCCAAGATAAAGTGCAAAGGTTTTGGAGGGCACAACTATTTCATGTAGCGAGCAAGCTCCTTGCATTTACAAAAGTGACTTGTAATTTAGTTCTAGCTGCCAGTCATAGTCTGAATCCAGAAAGATGGTGCAAAATCCTAACATGAAGTTGCAGTGAATGAGACTGTAATGCTGATGTGTTCTTTGTGCAGTACTATATCACTGCTATCTCGGTGCTGTGGTCCAAAACAGAGCTGCACTGCAGCAGACAAGGAGCATTCAGCTCAACAGAACCTGTGAGGTGCCCAGCTCTTCAGCAGAGAAAACATGAAATTTTGGGCTGTGTTACAGGGATGTTCAGTGGTACAGAAATTTCTGTTTCTGTACACAGCCTTTTAAGTGTTTCATTCTGTAAATTTTGTTTCCCAGAATAGCTCATTACTGTGTTTATCCCAGTACCTAAGTGCTTTGAGTGTGTCCCTCCCATGTCTTTTATCAATTGGTAGAGAGAGCAGTACTGTAAGACAAAGAATTAATTTTCTAGCTCAGCGATTTTAAGACTTTTTTTTGTTTGGAGATATTTCTGTATTTTTCCAACAGAACTTGCTTTTCCCAGGTAGTTTTTGTGGGTAGAAATGCAGCAGTTGTAGCCCACAGATCACTGTTTGCAAAGCTTTTTACTGGAGACTGGAAATGACGTTGGTCTAATTTCTCTGGCTTGACACTGGAATTAATTGTCTAAATTGGGGAAGATATGGCTTGGGGGCAAAAATTGAAATATGGATAAGCAATAGGACAAAGGGGAAATGTGGAGAAGAGGAATATTTGTCTGGAAGGCAGGTCTATTAAAAAAAGCAGCTAAATGCTGAGCAGCAATCTAAAAGCAAATCAGATCCTAGGATTGCTTAGGAAAAGGAGCAGAGAATAGAAGAGAAGAGTTGTGCTGTTGTGCCTCTCTGTATATCCAGGCTTTGCCCATGTCTTGAACACGAGTGCAGTTCTGGTCCCTGTCAAAAAGGATATGGTAGATATAAAAGAACTGGAAAAGAATCAAAGGAAAACAGTGATCAAAGATGTGATACAACTTCCATTGGAGATTACTATGTAAACTAGAACTCTGCAGTCTGGAAAAGAAGAAGGTTGACTGAGATTTGATTGATATTACAAAGTCTGTGACACAGAGAGGTTAAAATAGGTTTGACACCCACACACCCCCTCCAAATACAGTCTCTAAGGTACATTAATGGATTAAGGCCCAGTTCCAAAGAAACAAAAAGGGTTTGCTCTTGGCACAGAGGGCAGTAGATGCCTGAAGATACTTTCTGAAGGATGTGTGGCTGAGAGTAGCTTATCCCCGCAACGGGAGGTTGGACGGGTTTGTGGAAGCGAAATTCATTGAAGGTTACTAAGTATAATGTGAGAAAACACATCTGTCTCAGGAGGTGACCAAATGGAAAAGAGATGGATGCTGTGAGAATGTTAAGGGGAAGGATTTATATGTTTGCTATGTTCTTAGTCGTCTTGAGACATCTGCCCATGGCCACTGTTGGAGACATGTTGCAAAGCCTTCATTCAGTGTGTTCTAGTATGGCTGTTCTTATGTTTCTTAAAGAGAGTTTTTGAGGCTGACATTAATATTTCACTAAAGATCTTAACATAAAAAGGAAAAACCTAATAAGCAATTTTCTAGTGTGAGGAGTAGAAGGCCAGGTAATCACAGGATGTCTGTGAGCAAAGGGTGTAATATACACCTATAAAGAAAGCACAAATGATCCTAGAAAGCTTCAAGTACTTCAAACAGAGCTGGGAAACATTCATGTAATTAATTAAGCCTATTCCAAAATATTGTCTACTGCTCCAGTTGTCTGTGTTCACATGCAGAAGAGGCTGCTAGGATAGTTACAGAAACTGAGGGTTTGTTTTACAAAAAGCATGGGCTTTAATTAAATTACACAAGTGGCTGCCATTACTGTGTATAATGCGTCATGGACAAAATGCCAACTAGGGAAAAGACCTAATCAAGCTAAAGAATAATATTGGCACAAGAATGAGTGTGTGTAAACTGGCCATGGGTGAGTTTAGGGAGAAAAAAGGGGGAATATCTCTTGCCATTTGAGCAGCAGAGTTTTGCAGGAGTCTTCCAAGAAATGCCACGGGGCTTGAAATAGTACAAGTTTTAGTGGGGGAAAAGATTAAAGTTTTCTCAATAGTTGAAGTTCTGTAGTTAAACCAAGCTTGTAAGAGTCCAGAAAAGAGGTGCAGAGCTCTGTTTGTTCCTTGGAGTTAGCTGCTCAAGGCCTCCAGCTGCTCCCTGAAGCCTGCTGTGAGGCTCTGCTGTCTGTGTTGTCTCAGCCAGATTTTGTATTGTTATTTAGCCTGTGTTCCTGTCACTTCCTGACCATGGCCTTTCTGCTCCTTCAGATAGCAATTTGGATCTCATCCATCCTTCTGTTTTCTGATCATAACCATCTTGTGAGGTGCAAACACTTGCTGTTTAGCCAAAAGAAACAAAAAAAAGGGTAAGGTATAATGCAGATTTTGGGGTATTTGTTTACAGGACCAGAAAATAGAAACAGTGACAGCTGTTAACAGCTTGAAAAAACTGTTTGTAGTGGTTCCTTACCAGATTAATATGTTCAACCTTTCCCAGTTTTGCCTTATGTTCTTTTTTTTTCCAAGCTGTTTATTAGTAAGACTAACAGGATGATGACAGATTGGTTTTGCACAAAGCCATGTGTGAAAGTATCTTTAAAAAGAATTACCCATCGTAAAATTCCACTAAATATATTTTGATGTCTCAGAACAAAACCTTACAGCCCAATGTCACCAACAGTTAAAAAATTCCTGTGCTAGTACATTTATTTACTTCATCCAGGCATTGCAAGAAAGGTAAACGATATTTCTGTTGTAGAGACAAAGTAGCTGAAATACCTGATAAACCTGTTTGAAGTCATGCAGGAAAGTTTTCTGAACTCAAACTTGTCTGTGAGTTCAACCAAACAGAGACAGGACACCAATAGAATGTGTACTGAACAAAATAGGGAACTTTTTTACGAGTTTGTGGGGTTTTGGTTATTTATTTTTTTTGTTTGATTTGGGGTGTTTTGTCTGAAGTGAGGGAAAAAGGTTTTTTACTTGTCTATGGCTAGTATGAAATCTCTTCATAAATTTATGAGCTGTGTAAGTTATATTTTGATTTGTTGGGCTTTTTGAAAATTCTGTGTAGCTGACTTTCTAATCTGAGCTTAAAATTTTAAGTGTAGCTTTGCAGTGTCACAGGTGAAATGGCCAGAATTTGGAAGGTAAGTTTAAACCACACTAATTCTGGTAGGGGTTTGTTTTTCTCCAAAACCGTATTTCTCATCTGGTGGATGGATGAGCCCTTGCACGTCAGAAGGGGGGGAGAGAGAGAGAGAGAGAGACTACTCTGCCAAAACAGGTTCCAGGGTTGAAGAGGTGAGGTTTGTGTATGAGGAGTCAGGGTGGTTAGCATGTCAGCCTGTAGACAGTGGTGTGCAGGTCACTGTCCATCCACAGGCCGAGTGTTCAACTAAGTCACCTTGATGTAGCAAGTTAGGCTACAGCACTGAAGGTGGTTCTTCAGTGCTTAAATTTCAAATACATTTATGTCTTTGAAATCACCTTATATGTGAGTGTAACTTTTTTATAGATTACTTTTTCTGAGTGTGATACAGGTGGAAATATGCAGGTGAGCTGCACTTGACTGCTTAAGCTGATTGCTTTTTCAATTGTAAACCGATAGTTTAATTCAGAAGCTTTTTAGAATTGGTGTTATTAATATTGAATAATACTACTGAACAGACAGAGAAACTCCATGTTATTTAGGACTCAATAAGTAATTAATAGCTTGAGTAACAATTATCATGATTATGTGTATTGTATGCCAAGTATTACAGTTGCTTTACTCTTACTGGTACATTTGGTATATTTGAAAATCTTAACTATGCAGAGCTTTTAAAGGCAGGTACTTGGGCCCTCTACTGATGATTCTGTGAATAGGAAAAGCTGCCCTGCAATATTAAAATACTGGCATAATGGGTCTTTTGAAAAAGGGAAGATAAATATAAACAGAGAATAGGACTAAAGCCTGTTATGTTTAAACAGAGCCATCCCCCCACACTAATTTTAGAAATATCTAAAAAACCCCAATCCTAAGCCCAAAATCATAGTTGCATTAAAAACAAGTTATCCTGTTTTGAGATGATGGAAAATCAAATCCATTAAATGATCGAGTTGGCAAAAAGGCCCTATCCCAATGCCTTTTTTTTGCTTTATGTTTTAACATAACCTATTTAAAATCCAGTGCATTCTGTATTCAGGCTGGAGCCACAACAAAGTTTAACTTAAGGGCAAGTTCCTGATAGTAACACTTGTCAAATCTTCTCTGAAGCTTTGAGAGTCAATTGAGAAGGTCTTTTACAGTCAGGCAATCAGGCAATCTGACTACAAGTGTTGTTGATATGCTTAATTCTGAGAAGCTGCTTGAAAGTGCTGAGTCTCTGAGCACTGCTTGGCATCACTTTCTCCCTCATTTGTGAGTATGTCAGAGAACATTTTGTGATGTTTTTCCAAGTGTTTGATTATAACGTGAGTTATTGAGTCTAGAGCTGTTTATTAGGAATTGATCGGTATCATCATAACTTCTTGTACACCACTGATTTCTGTGTATTGATATTTTAGTTAGGCAGTGGGGTTACTGCACCACACTTGCAGCTTTTTAAACCCTGGTTAATAAATCATGTCAGCTTTTCATTACCTAATGTGTATTTACAGTGCTTTGAAAATCTGAAGTGTCAGGCAACCATCCCATCCAAACTTTCGGAGGTGAGCCAGTACAGGAACATTGCAGAACACGGTGATGAGAAATGATGTGATACTGCATCAAAGTGACACTGATGGGGAGGAGTTAGGAGATAAACAGTATCAGGATGGGCTTTTTATGCTTCTGAAGTCCCTGCTACTGTTACTCCTATTACCAATACTCCTAAAAGAAAAAAAAATACTTTTTAGCAACCCTCTTGTAAATGTGTATCTGCATTAGCGCAGCACTAGTGCAACGTTTACTGCTTCATCAACTTCCCTCCAGAGTTCTGGTCCTCAGAACTCAGCTTCCTCACAGCTTCCTGCATCCTGCCAAGACCTTATTTTTCCTCTGAAAAAGAGTGACCTCATCCAAACTAGGTTTGGGAACAGTCCCTGGTGCATGCTGTCCCCCCAAATTCTGGCAAGGTAATTCTTGGCCTGATCCACAAACAGATTGATGAGAGTTGGATGAATAGCCTGGCGAGAGAGCCTTGACCAGAGGCTCGACACTTTGCCAGGCTGCGTACCTTTGCTACTATAAAGTGTAGCTGTGGAGTCACTGAGCTTATTCTTTGGTGTTTTCCAGATTCCTGTTGTTCTTTTCCATGATGTCATGGACTGATTGTTGCAACCCAAATTTGGCAACTCTTGTCAGATCTGTCTCATAGTAGAGCAGGGATAAAGGTGCATGACCAGAAAATTCAGTAGCAGAGAAATCCTTTTAAAAAAGATATTAACTTCTAGGTAGCAGAGTCCTTGGTACTCACTGATAGGTGAATGCAGCATGTATGTCCAAATAACAGCACATGAGCACTAGTGAGATAGGAAGAAAGTAGAAATGTGTGTATGATAATTAGGGCTGCATGACTCAGTACATTGAAGGCACTTGGACACCAGTATACTCCAGAGCTGGGGAGATCCCAGGGCAAAGGTTTTTCTTACATTTTTCTTGGTAAAGAAACCAGTGAAAGTGAACTTTGCAAAGTCTTTGTGCATTGTTGCTGAGTGTATCCATAACAGCAGAACTTACAATTTTGAGTTCACTGCTCTTTAGCTCTTTTCCTTTTCACTTCTTCTTCTTTTCTTTTCTTGTTTTTCCCTTAATTTTATTTCCTTAGATCTAACTGGCTAAAACCGTGCTGTGGGAGACGAGCAGCTGTGTGGCAGGTATTTTTGCTCAGTGCAAGTCTCAACAGTTTCCTGGTAGCCTGTGTAGTATTGGTGGTGATTCTTCTGACTCTGGAACTCCTAATAGATATAAAGCTTCTCCAGTGTGAGTAGGAGGAATTTTTTTTTAATTTCTATTTTTTTAATTTTTTTTTTTTTAATTTTGATGAAATAAAAGGCTTACCTTGCTGGGAGGTTTTTGAAGGGGGAGGATGTTGGGGCTGTTTTTCTTCCTACCATTTAAACGATTACTAGGCTAGGTAAGAAATGTGTTCTTGTGGAACCCTGGTATAGTGAAGTCAGTCTCTTCCTTATTATTCTGACCAAATCCAGGTGAAATAACAAATTCAGTACAGGACAAGTTTTCAAAGGACACAAGCAAAGCGTACATGCAGAGATTCACAAGTGTTGTCATTAGTACTTGAAAAGCTCTGTCCTTTACAGACATATTACATATGCACAGAAGAAAAATCTTTGCATCATTAATCTCTGATACCTGTCACACGAGGATATACAAAAGTGATGAACATACAAAAATAAATAGGGTATTTGGTGTTACCTCTTATTAATTTACTTCTGCTCAAGTGGATAGGAAGTGAAATTACAGCCTTCTAGCTTGTAATGCACTGAAATGATCCAGATTTTCATTCTACTTTGCTAACACACTATGAATGGAATAATGGCTTAAATGGAGTTTTGCTTTATCTGAATTCACTCTACACAGGTTCCACGATGGAAGTTTTAATGCTGCTGTTTTGCTTCCTAATTCATCTTTTTTTTTTTTCCCCTCTTCTCCTCTTTTCTTCCATTCCCCCCCTTTTTTTCTTTTTTTCTTTTATGATACCATGTTGACTTGACCACAAACACCACCTACATTTTCCCCTGTGCTAAATGTTGAGGAGCAGCCTCTAGTATCTCCAAGCAATCTCAGATGTGTTGAAATGGCAGCTGGAGTTCAGACAATCCCATAAATGCAAGAATACATAGCACAAAAGAGTCACGGTCTGTTGTCTTCTGTGGCAACTTTAAACTGAGCAAACCAAATCTTTATTCTGTTGAAGTCCTTTTACTGTTGTAATTTGTCAGTTGATCGTAGTGGAGTAAAGATTCGGGTATTGCGATTGTATTAAGATGACTTTAAGGGACTTCACTGATAATTGCAGCCATTTCATAAACTCTGTAAGATGAATAAATGACTGTGTGTCATTCCACACTGTTGCTCACCATTTCCACCCATCTGTCCATACTGCAGACATTGTTCTGAGCATGGCCCCTCCGTTACAGCTGTTATTTTCTCTGGTCTCTGATCACTCACCATTTTTGGATGAGGAAGTCCAGGATTTGGATGAGTCTGCCACTTTCAAAAAAGTCAGGAATGCTCATTGTTGGTGTAAGTCCTTAAGAATTGAACAAGGAAGAAGCTTTCAACAATATTTATTGAGGTGTCGCATCTTTCTGTTTATGTAGAGAATTTTCACTTCCTGTAGAGACAAAGAATTTAAAGACTCTTGATTTCTCTGAGTTTTAACAGTTTTGGTTACTCTCCTCTGGAAGCACCCATTTTCTCACCATTTATTTTCTGAAGAACTTTCTAAAGAAAGCTTTACTTTAGGCATCATTGCTCCTCTGTGTGTCTGGTGCATATGACATTGTTGAAAGCTCTGCAGCTTATACCTTGTGCATGACCTGTAGGTGTTTGGTTGAGCCAGGTGACCTCACTGTTCAGAGGTGGCCCCTGCCTGAATGGATTTTCTCAGGACCCATTCCACTTGTGTTACTACTTTACAGTTTAGCTAATGAATCATAATAAAGCCGTGAGGCTTTTTGCCATTGCCAAGTTTGAATACCTTCCATCTTGTTTTAAATCAGATAAAGGCTGGCTGGTTGATGCTGATATAAGTATTCCAGTTGTGCTTTATGAGGGATGTGTGACACATTAAGGTTTTGAAAGCCCATTAGCCCATAACTATGTTTCTCAAAAATGTAATTATGGTTTTAAAGAGTTCCTTATTCTTTATAAAACCAAGCAGTGTATTAGATTCTTTACAGCACATCACTTCCATTTCTGTCCATAATAACAACTGCTAATCCATGCTATAGACTGTAATTACTTAGGAAGCCTCCCTTTAAAAAAAGAAAACCAAACCAACCAACCAAACAACAAAGAATAAAGCAGCAAAAGAAACCTGATGTTTTCTTTGGCTGTGACATTTTTAGAGCATATTTTTTCTCTCTGACTTTCAGTGTAGTCTTTGGTTGCATGATGCACTTCTCCTATGCACAAAGCTGTTGGTTTCAGAGGTGGACACCACATTTGCAAACTGTAGGACACACACACGAAAAGGTCAGAGACCTTTTAGGGTATTTAGCACAAGGTGTATTCATACCAGAGTTAGAAACCCCAGAAAGCAAGGGACGTGTAAGAAGTCTTTTGTTTTAGCTCTCTGTCCTGTAATCAGGTTTTTTAAGTCTGTCTTCAAAGCTCCCCGCATGCAATAACAAAATAACATCTCAATACCTTGTGATGTTCTGCAAAAGCAGAAATAGATGAGTATTAACTCATTGCACCTCATGTAAAAAAAAAAAAAAAGGGAGGGTTGTGGCGTGTTCCAACCCCTCAGAAATACAGACCATGCTATCCATTCCTCATCTTCAGCAGGTTTGGGGGAAAGAAACTCAGGAAATCGTGTTCGTACTGCCCTCCTCCTGCAGTCAGCTGCGGTAGGTGCATGTGTAGAAGGCAGCAGGCCTTCCTGAAGAGCGTGGAGCTGAGCAGCTCCGCTCCTGAGCTGCCGGCCCTGTGCCCTGGCTGAGGCCGGGCAGAGCTGTGCGAAGGGAGCACCGCCCGTGCTGCAGCCGTGCCTCAGGGCCGCGGGCTTCAGGGCTTGCCCAAACCAAGAGCATCACATACACATCCTTGCCGTGTGTATCTGCCAGGAAATCAGAGGGAGCAACATCCACTGAAAGCAAGTGTTTCTACTACGAGCTTCTGTAATGGTCACTCAGTTTGGATTTTCGTCCCAAATTCGTGGTTGCTGTATCTTTTTGGGTCGCTAGGGGGCAGATGGAGCCTTTTATGTCAATCGACCCCTGTTGGAAAAACTGCTTCCAAAGGGTTTCCAGTTCTTCAGGCTGCCCAGTAAAAATAGTGCCTTAGGAAACTTTATTATATTTTATTTTGCCGATTTGTTTCACCTTTAAATAGTTCCTCTGCTGCAGCACAGCAAATGCTCTCTCATCAAGCCCCAAAAGAGCTTCAGCAGTGAGAGTTCCAGTGGCAGCACATACTCATTTTATTTGTATCCTGATTTCTTCCTACATCCCTCTCCTCTCCTTCCCATATCAATCGATTCTGATTTTAAAATAAAATTGTTCATTTAGTGTGTGCCCTGTATGTTCTTGGGACGTAGTTAATTCTGCTGCAGCCTTGCACCTCTATGCACACAGCCACTGCTTGCCTTACACAGTCATTCTCTGACACTGCAAGAGTGCACAGACTGCTCTGGTCTGTCTGCTGTGGAGATGGTAGACTCAAAAATACCCTGAATAAGGAGAGATTGTTTTCTCTTCATTCCCTTAATCCAAACTTGGGAGCATGCAGGAGTAGGAATTGCTAGCAGTTGAGTTAGTGGGCCGTGTCAACTTTGCATTTTTCTGTCAGCATGAAATGTATTTTGAAGCCCATTTTGAGCACTGGTTTTTAAGCACCTGTTCCAGTGCTTATATTCTGATCGTCTGAGCTGAATTGTCAAAGACTGAACGTGAGGAATAATGTGGGGACAGCAGATTCTGTTTCCTTACTGAATCCTAACTCTGGATTTTTAGGTACACGGGAGTCAGTCACATGTCTCACACTAAAGCAGTGCCTGGGGTGACAGCATGAAGCAGTGGCAGAGCATCAAAGACCTGAGCTGTGTGTCTGCCATTGCTTACCAGCAGGAGTATCTGTAAAAGCTCCAGTGTAGAGCTGCTAACATGGTGAATTAGGGTGAGCAGCTGGCAGGGCTGGAGTTCCATGTCCCATTGCATCCCATCTTCTTTCTGGTACTTCCATTGCAAAATTTAAGAAAGCAAGCTTTACCATATGTAAGTTGTGGCAGTACTAATTATACTAAACCTAAGTTGCACTCTGCTACTATAATGACCTTTTGTTGTATTATGTTAATTGCAGTTTCAAGTGCTTCCCAGTTTGCAGGAGTAATTCACTGGATCAGCCTAGTCATCCTCTCAGTTTTCTTTTCAGAGGTATGTATAACCAAAGTCTTTCACCACATACAGAACTGCAAAGTATTTTTATGTTGTTACTGGAATTAGCAAGAGTTTTACAGTAGTTTGACTGTAAATAATGTAGTACAGGGTATTTTAAGGAAAAAAACAAGCAAAAACGTGCTGTTGCTGCTTCTACTTAGCAAACTAAAAAATGTTATTTAAATTAGCACTGTTTGTCAGTTGCTTAAAATTGGCAAGGAAACATGGAAGAGGAGATATTGCCTTACAATTTATAATTGGAAAGCTGCAGAAAGAAATAATCATCTCTGAATCGCTACAGGCACTGGACAGGGTAGTTTGATCCATTTGTTATCAGTGTCATTGGGTATAAGGTATAGGATTAAGATGAAGATATGTTTTTCAAGAATAAAGATCCACAGGAGTTTTTACAAAAAGATCTGTTTTGAGAATGGAATTTTCTCCTCTCACAATTTATTAAGGTAGTTTATATATTCCAGGTTGCTGCATATAGACCTAGTCAGAGAATGAAACAAATGGTGAATTTCTTTGCCAAAATGTGTATGAAAGTATGCCTTGGAAAAGGCTCTAGTCATGATGTAACAAATGACCAAACTGGGATAATCTGCTTTTCTGAGCTTTCAGCTTTATTCCAGAAAGAAGTCGTTGGTATTGAGACATTGAGACTGCTGCCGAAATATTCAAAAGTGCTTTTTTGGCTATTTTTGAGGTTGTAATATGTTACTTGTCACAAAAACAAGTTTTACGTTTATTAAGTTGGAGTACAGCTTGGACTTGAATATTTAAAAATATTTTTTTATGGTTCCATAGGAGAAAATATAATCTACAGAGATTTGTTAGAGTCTTCACTCTAGTAAATATAGATGGTTACAAGGTGAAGGTTACAAAAAACCAATAATCAAAGAGCTGTGATATCTGCAAATGATTTCTTGGATCACTTGTGTTGAATTCTTACACACGTATTATATCATTGGTAATTTCCATGGTGCTCCTGATGAAATACATTTGCATACATCATTTTGTATTTCTACGCAGGGTTTTTTAGCTGGTGTTGTCAGTGGGTGCTTTCTGAAAGGATTGTTTGATGGCAGGCAGGGATCTCAGGCTGCTCTGCATCCCAGCCCTCTGGTACTGCAGTTACACTAATAGGTCCCATTACTGTCTCCATCCTTTGACAGTGATGGTGGGCTGTAGGTTACATGTAAGCTGACTGAAAATAATCTCTAAACAATTAAAAAAATTTTGCAGGGTCTTTCCTTTGTGAGTTGCATATCCTAATTCCCAAAGACTTGGGTTTGCTAGATGGTGTCCATACCCTTTAAAGAAACACTTTCTTCTCCCCTCCAGAATCTTTCCTTAGTGGGGATTAGCACCCTGGCGCTCCCTGTAATCCTGAGCTTCCCAACAGGATCAGCTTGTAGCTGATGCTACCAGCGTGGCTGCGCAACCCCGCTCACCTGATCCCCTTTGCTTTCTGGAGCTGGTTACACCAAAAGCCCCTCCTGTGCTCCTCAATTCCTTTCTGCTGGACTGCAGTCTCCAGTTCTGTTTTCATTCACTTGCACCACCAGCACTCTGCTCACACCTGCCACAGTGCCTTGCTCCCATGTCACTCCCTGAGTGCACAGCTGTTGTTGGGCTGCTTGTGGCACTGCAGACACATCCTCGAGGCTGGGACTCATCTGGCTCAAGGAAGGAATTTGTTGTTTCCATTCTATTGGGACAGGGTACCCTCCGAAGGGGATGAACTGGTTCAGAAGTATTTTGCAGGAAGAGAGTAACAGAAGTGTTTCACAGAGCCAAAATAGGTTCCCTGACTCACCATCATCATTTTGGATCTGTGTTGGCTTTTCTCCTCTCTTTTTTAGGTATTTGGATCTACTTTGTCTACTTACTGTTCTCATTTATTATAAACTTAACACACACTTCATTATCTACTTCTGTTTTCCAAAGTATCTTCCTTCAGCTATTTGATTATGGTTTGAATTTAGATCAAAGAAAAATGAGGCCACAAGACAGCCATTGTGAGGTGCACAGACCAGGACAGATTTTTGAATATAAGTTCATTTGGCAGTTCAGAGACAGAGGGGGCTCTACAGAGCAACTGGATGTGCTTCAGAGACCACCAGTCTGGGAGAGAGTTCAGGTGTACTTTTCCTTTTGGGTTTGCTGAGGTTGGCCTTATGCCAGGTTGAGTGTGTGTCGAGTTGTCTTATGAGAGGGAAAACAGAGGGTATCATTTTCTGTAATCCAAATAATTATTTTTTTTCCAAGAGGTTACAAAATACTGCAAAAATTGCAAGTGGCTTTTTTTTTTCATCAATCATAATTTTATTTATTCCTTTGGTCCCTTCAGGGGATTTTTTCCTCTCTGATTCCCATACCATGAGTCAGCTGTCTTTGGGATCATTTGTTGAGAAGATCATGTGTTACAGTGAGATTCTGCAATCTGTGACTTCATGCCAGGATGATATTCCAGAGATGAGCAGGTTTAATTAGTTTGCCTGGATATAACAGGCAACTGCTGAGAATTGATGAGTCCTTCAGTCATTGGTTTTAAACTCAAAGCAAGGATTCAAGCTTTCTGGTGTTCAAAAAAGGTTGTTTCCATATCAAGTACCATGTTCTGAGTTTGGATGTGTGCTGTTTATTCTGTAATTTGTTTCCCATTAGTTGTAAATATGGGTACACAATTCTACAGAAAGGTCTCAGTTTAAAGAACAAAGAAAGCTGCAAAAGACTTGTTAAGACCCAGAAAACTTTCAGCACAAAATCCAAATGTTTTGGAAGCATACGACTGATTAAAGGTGGTGCTTTCAAAGCATTGCAAGTAATTGCAGTTGTGTCATGTTGGAGTTAAACAGGCACTGGCTTTCTGCTTGGTTAAAATGAGGGGGGCTAAACATGCCAGCAGCTGGCAAATGCCACCAGAACAGCTGCCAGCAAAGTTGAGTAGCTGCTCTCGCAGCATCTTCCTGCTCTCCCTAGCCCTTAAAAGTGCTCTGTTCATGTTATGCTCGGTCACTGTCTGTGACTTTCCAGCATTAAAATATCCTTTTTCAAGTGAAGTGCACATCAGCTCTGTTTGCTTTTTTCCAAGTATTTGAACAGGATTTACTAGTGGTGATGATTGTGTATGTTTGTCTCTGTTTACATACATCACTATGATTTGTCTGTGCACCAAATGTTACCCAGATGTTAAGACAGAAGAGAAGAGAGAGATACTGGGGGTAAATCCCAGTATCAACAGCAAGGCAAGGCCGGGGTTACACCCTCTCAAGAGGGCAAATTCAGCCTTGGTATTAGTTGGCTGAGAAAAGGAGGATGGGGAATGTCACAGTGTTTTGGTAAGTGGATTGAAGTCTGCTTTTAACAGTCTTATCACGCTGCCACAAATACATGGTTCTGTGGCTGTTGTTCCGTTCTGCTTTTCCACTAAGACTGATGAGACTGAGTGCAAGAATGGAGTTCCTTCATTTTGTTTGCATTGCTCTGTGTGTGCTTCGGTCAGCCCAGCACTCGGGCATTCTGCTGAAGGGAAGCACTTGAGTGTTTCCCTGCGAGGAGCCGAGTCTTATGTGCTCAAAGTCAGGCAAGCACCAAATTGTGCCTTTTTTCTGGCATCTGTGTCCAAGAAATGAGCTCTCAAATTGGGTAGAGTAAGTGTGGGATCTCAGCTGATAAACAGTCTGTTTCGTTAGCTATGGCTCATAGGAGGAAAGAACTCCCAAGGCTTATTCCTCGTCCTATATGTCTAAAGGAAGTATTGATAGTAACCTGCCACTTTTCTGCTTATTAATAGCAACCCTTGAAAGGAATAAAACCTCCAAAGGGAGACTCTGCTGTTAAAGTTCTGTTAAAAAGGAAAAACCATCCCAAATGACAGAACTAAGTAAATAATGCCTTTCCCTCAACAAATTCATAATTTATGTTAAAAACTCAGTTACGTTACTTTTGTTGCGTTATTTGTGAGCTTCAAAGAGCTGAGTGGAAAGACAATAATCTATTAATCTTCTGTAAGATGTGGTTTCTCTTATGTGTGTTTACTTTTATTCCATGTACACACAACTTTTCTCAGGGTGCATAAATGCACTTCATTGCTGGTTGTGTATGTTTTGTTTTTTAAATGGATTTATTAGTGGGATCTAGGAACTAAAATACAGATTTTATATATTAATATGATTTATAAAGGCAAATTTAGGCTTCCTTCTTTGCCAGCATGTATAAAATAAATACTAATATACTGGGAAATTTCTTTACTAACCGATTTTCTGGCTTCACAAAAAAGTAGTTACCATGGAAAATGGTCCTGTAAGGTTCTAGGAATCTAGTTGGACATCTGCCTGAAATGCCAGCCTGCCCATTTCATTTCCAGTAGTATACCTGACTTACAGTGTGCTCTATCAGCGCTTCATCTGTGCTTTCATCTCTTGATTGTGGCAGTGCAGCACCTCCTACACCGTGTGTTTCAAGAGATCAATGTTAGTGCTTGTGGGACCATGCCCAGAGAGAACTTGTGATGCAGGGTTGCTTAAGCCCAGTTCCCTGGCCGGTCTGCATGGATGGTAGAGTCTCTGGTGAGCCATTCCCATGCCTGAAAAGCCCTTTCAAATCTGTACAGAATTGTCAGTTGAAAACTCATTGGTTTTTCCCATATTCTAAGAATTAAGATAGTGCAAATATTGGGAGAACATAAGAAACAGAACTGCAGAGTTTGTGCAGAGGTGCATTTGGATGTATGTGATGTCCTGGTAGTATTAGTGAGAGAGAACACAGCGTGTTCATGTCTGTTCGTGGCACCAGGCTCTGGCAGGGAATGATTGCTGTGGGACCACGTGCTAATGGAGCCCCAGCAGTTCCAGAGTACAGGACATGGGGGTGGATTGTACGGGATAATGGTGACGTGGGGTCTGTAGTTTCACATTTCATTTCAGAGCCTTGATTGAAGAGAAGCTGTGTGAGGAGGATGCCCGTGCCCTGGAAACAGAAGGATGTGTTGGTTTAAACATGCCAGCACGTTCCCCTGGGCTCTGGTGGCACACACAGTGTGTGCTAGGACAGCTAATGCAGTAGCTCGGGACAGGCACACCAGATGGCAAAACAGGATTCTTGTAAGGGCTGGATGAGCTGAGGCCTCTGTGGAGTGACCAGATGAGAGGGGTTATAAATTACAGATTGGGTACAAGGTGTTCTGGGAAAGATTTCAATAAATATTTGGTCTTATGAGATATATCCAAAAGACAAAAGCTTAATCTACAGAGTTTCTGGAACCTCTGTAACAGATAGATCAGTTCTGTGGCAGTGGAGGGAAGGAAGAGCTTTTCTAAGGACATCCTCTGCAGCCTCCCCCATCCCATCTATCTCCTGCCCAATCCCTACCCCGTTTTGAAATGCAGAGTTGCTCTCCTTTGCCTCATGCTGCTGGGCCAGCTTCCCCTCCTGTGCTGTCTCCTGGTGATTTCTTGACGCAGTGACTCACTGAGTAGTAAATTGTATATTAAATGTGCAAGCAGAAAAGTACTTAAAATTACCTAATGTACCGTGCAGTCAGCTGACAAATGCAGATTGTGGGAATTCACACAGCTGGCTCAGCAAAGGACTTGGCCAAGTTTCCCTAAAAAATTAGAGAGAGAACCTGTAGCATCACACAGCTCATCTTAAACTTCACTGCAGACAGTTAATGTGCAAACAATTGTGTGTCACCAGGAGACATTGTCAATTTTGAAATTGGATTTCTGTCTGAAAAATGGTTTAAAATTTTATCTGGGTTTACTTCAGCGTAAAGAAGTTAACAGAACTGTTCAGTCATTTGCATTTTATTAGTGCACTGGACAGACTTATGTAATAAATTAGCTTTTAGCAGAAAAAAAATGTATTTCTGATACAGATGAAAAATATGTGTTAAGGACTTTCTAATTAAAAGATTTCCAGTCAAAAAATATTAAAGCTTTCTTTTTCAAGTACAAAAAACAAGCTCTCAGTGGCCTTTAACAGGAAAGTATTCACACTGATACTTAATGGTTTTTTTCAAATCTGTGTTCAAAAATGCAGAATGCTTGTGGTGTAAGGCAAAACTATGTGTGTCCATTTACTACAGTGCTGAAAAATGCCTGCGTATCAGTAGGAAACAGCAGTACTACTCCCTTTTTTCCCTTTTTCTTGTAGATTCTTGTACTTAAAAATGGTAGAGTTGTGACTAACGTTTTTGTCTGTGATGGGTGTTTTACAGTTGCAATTCTCTTTTCATTCATATGCATCTTTCAGTTTGGTCCTTGAACAATGCATAGGAAGTTTTCTGTCTCTGTGTTTTTTCAGATTCTGCTACAACTCCTCATTTTTAAAGTTCTGTACAGAGACAATATACAATCAAATATTATATATATATATATATTTGTTTGAAACATGTTTTTGATTGCTTTGGAAAAAATACTAAAATGTTATATATAAGAAATACAAGTGCTTTCATTGCAGTCAAAGTATTTATTATACTGAGCAATCAAGGAGGTGCCCAGTACAGTCCAAATTTCTTTGCTTCAGCCTCCTCTGGGTGAGAGCTGTGTGGCAGCAGCAGTGGATGTTCTCTGGTGCCATGGACTCACAGAGGCAGAGTGGAGACAGCCAGAGCTCATCTGGAGCTGTGCTGGCCCAGGGGCACCTCAGTGTCCAGGCTGGGACTCACTCGTGTCACCAAAGAAAGTGCCTGGCTCTTGTCACTTCAGTGGTGATGGGGTTTTTTTAAGAGTGACAATGCTGGTGCACAGCTTCAAGAGCTTCCATAAAGAGCAGATGTTTTCTAAGCTTACCCCCAGTTCTGCCCAGCTGGTTCTGAAGGATGCATCTCTGGGATGGGGAGCTGGATTATCCCACGCTCACCTTCCTGCAGTGTCTGCTCTAGCTGAGAGCCAAAGTGCTGATCATCTGGGTATGTTTTACTGGGCACCAACACCAATTCTGCATTAAATGTCTGCCAAGTAGACTTCCAGTCACTGCTGACTCGTGCTGATTCACAGCAGCAGAGTGGGAATGAAAACATTTGTGGTAGCTTCCAGCCCTTGGAACTGCTCACACCCATTAACATGGCAGTAGCACAGTCTGATTTAAACGCTGCAGTGAGGAATTAAAAAGGCAGAAAGGAAAATCCTTTTGTACGTTTTCTCAACAGTCCCATGTTAAATCATATTTAGGGTTGTGAGGCGGTGTTTCAGTTTTCTTTGTGCAGATATGCCTCATTTCAGTGAAAATACCTTTGTGCACATCTGTCCAAAGGAAGAAAGATTTTCACCCTCAGTTTCTGTAAAGTTGTTAAGTGCTCAGCCATCCTGTAGTTAGTTGCTCATTGACCTGGCACTTCATAAATACTGCCTAAGCATAGCAGAGAGCGAACTGTGCTGTCAGCAGGGTGGCTGTAGGAAAGGTGGTACCCTGAGCTTTATAGAAGGCTCTGCTTTTCCTCATGTGTTTCCCTGTGGCTGCCTGCTGTGGGCTCCGTGTGGTGGACCCCAGGTAACTAATACAGCTGAACTTACAGGCACACAAGTAACTTGTATGTAAGTATTTTGTGCAGCTCCTCAGTCAGGAGTGAAGGAGATGCTGGCAGAGGAGCTAGGATGCTTTTGCCTGGTAGAATTCAGCTCAGGAGCTGAGCTGAGGCTGCAGGAGTACCTTGGCTGGTCACAGCACATGTTACTTACACCTTGTGCCTACACCACATTGTGCTGGCCAGTTTGGGGTCATTAGGGACTTGAGCACCTGCTCTTGTGTATCTCTCCCTCCACACAGTAAATAAACCTTGGGCATATAGGTTAATGTGGAAAGAGCCTTACTCCCATGCTGCCTTTGTAAAGTGCTTTGGAAATACAATGTTTTTAGGAGTACGGACCAGCAGCATTGGCAGATCCTGCTGTCTGTGTAGAGTATCATCATTTTTTGTAGAGGAAAGAGGATGCTGCATTTTGTCTTCTGGCTCATGCCTTGCTTTCTCAGCCAGACTTGGCCTGTGCCTTTGCATACACCATTTCTGAGTAGGTGTTGGCTGGTTCACTTTCTTGCTCCTTGGTGATGTGGGGCTGGGCTTTGGAAGCACCATCTGCCCCACAGCAATGTCTCCCTCGGCAAAGCAGGGTTAAGTGCTGTTACCCAGGTTTGGAGTGCCAAGAGAACAGAGCAGTCATCCCAGGCCAAGTGAGGCAATTGGGCTCATGGGGTTTGGCAAAACCATGCATAGGAACGCTACTGAAGAATTCAGTGTTGTTCTGCAATTAGGTACTGCTGGTATGTTTGGCATAAATTCAGAGTTACTTGGGATTTAATATTTGTATTTGTAATGAAGAGGAGATACGTGTATTCATTGGAGTCACTTTTTTCTGCACAATTCTGGGCATGGTCATCCCTCACATGTAGGCCTGCTGTGAGCACTAAGTCATTATGCTGCTCTTTAATGGAGAAGGTAGCATTTTGGTGGTCTTTGCAAGGCTCCCAGCTGCAGGTAGGCTCCTCATGTCTGTCAAAATATGACCCTGTTGTCGCTGTTGGCAGGAGACATCCCTACCAGTTGGGCTTTTATGTGAGTTCAGTTTCAATCACAAGTTGACTGATGGATTTTTTTCTTCTATTGTGTCTTCTGAAAGCCAGGTCAAAAATTAGGAAAGGTGCCTTTGGATTTTTTTAATGGGAATTCACCATTGGTTCATTCTGTGTTCTTTCTTTATTCCTCTTTTTTTAGCTGTTGTGGTTACTTATTGCTGTTTTGCTTCATAGAGAAGGATCACAGAGATGTTTTTCTCCCTTATCCTATGACGTTCTAGGATCTTATGATAAGGCAACTGCCTCAGACTTCAGTTAAGAGCATCTGCTCTTCAGACTGATGAAATGTCAGTACCTTTAGGCATCAGGGCAGGACAGTTCCTCTTCTCTTAGAAAATAAGCAAGCGCTGGCATATCAGAGGTGGCCAGAAAAGAGAATTTTCCCCCATTCTGACTGAGGGGGCCCCACAGTGGTTCTTATGTAGGCTTGGGTCAGGGGGGTGGGGAGGGTTGGTAATCTAAATCACACAAATCTGAAAGCAAGATTTTAGGAAATGGAAAGACTGATGAGCATTTGAAGTTGGAAATTGTTTGTGGCGGTTTTACTAAGTCAATATAGTGGTTGGAAAGCAATATCTTCTTTTTTAATATAGAAATTTAGCTATTTCTAGAACCTGATTATTATTTAGAATAAATGTATAATGCTTAAATAAGACAGAAGATTATGCCCTAAATAGGTAAAGGACTAAATGTTTATCTAAGACTGCAATAACATTCATAATCTATTTTCCCCCTAATCTATTTTACTAGACTGTTTTGAGGATTGTGGTCCTTGGCATATGGGATTACATTGAAAACAAAATAGAGGTAAGCTCTCTCTCTTGGTACTGTTTTCCAGGCAGCCCCAATAAGACCATGAAGAACTGCTTTGGATGGCTTTGTTATTAACCTGATGCAATACAGTATCTTTTAAGGCACATTCTTCTCCTTATGTGCATTATCCGTAGCTGTGTCATGCAGTCCCTTTTTCTGTGAGAGACTCAAAAGAGTGCTATATTTGAAAATATTTTATGAAGGGAGGGATTTTGCCCTTCTTGCTCTATGTGTATCTTTTATTGTTAGAGCTATGCTGGTGTAACTGATGATACTGCTACCCTGAGATGTAAAAATTGTCACTTGAGTTCTATATCCCCATTGCCATAATTAAGTTGAAATTAGTTGAGTTAGTTGAAAAATTGGCATGTAGTTTCCTGATAGAAGATACTAGTTTGGCAAACCCCGTATTTTTATTGTTAAATTGTTTTGAAAAACACTGTAATTATTACCTCAAATTAAAAATTAGGTAGAATGTGCATACTCTTGTAGAGACAGATAAGGAAATCCGTGTGTTATGAGTCATACATAATACCAATCTGAGCAGAAATCTGGAGATCGGGAAAATTAAAAGCTCTTTCTTGATACTGCCTCATTAACCACTACTGTGCAGGAAGAACCAGAAGACAATCCGAGTGTTCTTGGAGCTTGGGCAATCTAAAGACTTGCACATTTTTGTAAGAAAGTTGCAAAGATTTTAACTTGTTTTGCTAAAAAAAAGGAAATGAAACTTTAATTGTTGATTCAGGGTTTCTTATTATTAGGGCTAAATGCAGCAGTTTCTGATAATTCTTTTTGGTAATTTGGAGTAGTGGTATTTTTAACTGCCCATTGAGTGGCTGCAGTAAGAAGTGTTTCTTTTCAATACGCTGAATTGTTATGCACAGTTCTGAATACGTAGTTCTCACAAAAATCTGTACCCTGCCTCTTTATGCAAACCATTAATCAATGGATTTTGGCAGCAGAGGAGGGTCTCAGTAGGAGTGAGAACATGGTACTCTCTTCTACCCTCCTTGGCCAGTGTGGGACAGACACAACACTACTGCCAGTTTGCTCTGAAACATATTTACTAACTCATTTCTGTCTAATGCTTTGCACAATTGCTTTTTCTGATCTAATCTCAATGCAGCCAGTATCATATAAATCATTCTGAATGGTCCCAGTTGTCAAAATCCTTGCAAAGCTCGCTGCCCCATAAAAGTGAGAGCAGGCAGTCCTTCTGTCTAGGTGCACAGCCATTCCCACATGTGTTGTGTAGTCAGGGCATGGCCAAGAGCCATCAAGTCTCTTTGCTCCATCTTTTTCTACTTGTCTTCTTGATCTCTTCATTTAGACAGCAAGACCTATGGGCAGGGACTGCATCTTTTTTTTAGATGACATTATGCCAAGTAACAGGTAATAAATACCAGTAATGATAAAACTCTTTGGTTGTAATAACATTTAGGCTATCACTTCTCCTTGGGGATTTTGGCCAGTATTTCCAAATACCTTTCTCTCCCCCTGTCCTGCCACCACAGTTTATCTCTCCTCACCTCATAAAAAGCAGTGAGGAATTCTGTTGTGCTACCTAAAAAGGATGCGGCTTTTCTGTGGCTTGGCCACCTCTCATATCCCTTTCAAACAGGTACCATAATTTCATTTCTTTCGGGCAAAGAGGGAGTCCTTCAAGATTCCAAAAAGGAGTGGCAGGGGTATGGTTTTAAGGAAAGGTTTGAAAAAACTGGTTTCTCTCTAGGTGTTTGATGGTGCTGTCATAATCTTGTCCTTGGCACCAATGGTGGCCTCAACAGTGGCTAATGGCCCCAGCAGCCCGTGGGATGCTATCAGCCTTATTATCACACTGCGGATATGGAGAGTGAAGAGGATCATTGATGGTGAGTGGTGACTCAGTTTGTGACTCCAAGCATTACCTGTCAGGCTGGGAAAAAGAGATTTTAAAAATACAGAAAGATTGCTTGCTACCAGTGTTTCTATCAGTCCTTTCTCTTACATTTTGCTAGTACGAACAGAAGAGAGTTATGACTCCCATGGAGGAGAGTAGGTCTCAAGATCATTGGCTGTATCTCTTGCTCCTTAGGAGCTTGTAATTCATTGGTTTGTTTTCCTGTTAGGCACCTTCCCATCCCCTATCCTGTAAAGTAAATGCCCTGACCTGTTTCATGTCTTTTGCCACCAGGTGTCATTCCTGATTCTGCAAAATAATTGATTCCAGTCTGCTTTTCTGGTATTTGCTGCACCCTCCCCATAACCATACAGCCAGCTCTGTCTTGGGACTTTTCTAAGTTTTTGTCAGTAAATAAGTTTATGTCATATTCCAGGAGGAATTTCTTACCCTGGGGATTCCCCACTGGAGGCGCTCTCTGCAGTGCTGTACATCATAGAAATGAAGTGAATATTGGTGGTGTTTTGCACAGACCTGTGTGGGGAAGTACCAGGGGAGATGAAAAAGCCCCAGCAAGTCAAGGTTGCAGAGAGAAGAGTCTGTGGCTGGGCCTGGAAGAAAGGACTTTAGTGTAGGTTACTGTGTGCTCAGCAGCTTCAAGCAGCTCAGGGAATAGAAATAAATGAATGGTTATTTTTGCTCGTGTGTGAAAAATCAGAGTTAAGTTGTTATTTTGGGTTTAAATGCCCAGGAAACTCTGCATTCAGAGTTTAGGAGAGGTCATAGCCCTCTGATTGAAGCATGAAAGAAAATTTCAGGATCTTGTGTAGCTTTAGAAAACATTAAAATTGCAGTATGTATTGACCATCTTTTCTGATCAGTCTGAGTTTGCCATAGTTAAGACAGGAGCAAAATTTCCAGAGCCATTCAGAAGACCTATTGAAAATTGGGCTGTAGCTTGAAAAGCAATAGAAGATAAATGTCTTTTTTGTTTCTTCAAAATAACTTTCTTAGTCTGCTGTGTCCATTAAGGACTGATTTCTTACCACAAAGTCTAGGAAATAAATGCTTAGGGTTCTGGAATAGTTCTTTTCCTGAGGGAGCCATGCTGTTCAAGTTTAGAGGTAATGGGACTGACTCTAAACAGAGAATCGTCCTACCCAGCAATTCAGGAAATCTGTGGTAAACACTGGGGAAGAGCAGGCAGCATTCATTTCAGTTCAGCCGGGCAGATGGAGATCTGACCAAACAACATCTAGACCCTGCATTTCCTATGTTAGAAATCCTTCCCTGAAAAAGGTACTCTAGTGCTGCTTCTATTAGAAATACTCCCGTTTTCTAGATGCAAGAGAAAGGGGTGATGTTCTTTGGCCTGTAAAGGTTTTCTTTCTAATAAAAAACCAAATCACAGCTGGGTTGCTTTAAGTGTTATTTGTGTTTTCCAGCATATGTCCTTCCAGTGAAAGTGGAGATGGAGATGATGATTCAGCAATATGAGAAGGCAAAGGTTATTCAAGATGAGCAGCTGGAAAGACTAACTCAGATCTGCCAAGAACAAGGGGTAAAGTTCAGTTATGTCTTTATTTACGCATATCTTGTCACGGCAAATCAAACAGTTCATGTACTGTGCTGCAAGCTGAGCTTTGAGAAGTACCACTGGGACTTGTGTTGTAGGGTGACAGGTCTCAGTGCTAAGGAAGCATTAGCTGCAGCCAGGATATTGTCAGCATGGTATTTGTCAAACAGCAGTCAGCTGCCTCTGCTGCTGTGCTTGTGTTTTCTGAGGTGAGGAAAACAAATGTGAGCAACAGAAAATGAATGGTTCCAGTATGTAATTTATTGAATGAGTACAGCTAGCTTGACATAGTACTAACATACAAAAGCCATTGTTGGAGACTGCAGCTAGTATTCCTAGGAAAAGTATGTGCAGTTAAAAACTAATGAATTTCCCTGCTTTGAATGCAGAAGGCGGCTTCCCTGTCAGAGCCTCTTGGCAAGCTCAAAATGTTGCAGTAGAAGCTTCTAGTTCCTGGAAACAAGTCAAGATTTAAGACCCTTCCCAGGCCCCCAAATGTTCAGTGATTCAGTCTAGAGATAGGGGAAGGTAAAGTTTGAAATATCTCAAATGAATATATTTACATGAAAAAGGTGTAAAACCATTTTCTGGGGCAATGAGCCAGGAGTTTTTGCCGTTTGTCTTATGCAAATGAGTTCTTGACTAACTTGCTTTAAAGTAGAAACCAGGGATAGATGTTGAGGCTCGGGATAGGTGAGTGTTGAGGTGACCATCAGACCACAACAGAATGATCCCCAGGTGATTTACTTCTTGTTTCAGTTGAAAGGGTAACTGTGAGATACAGTCCAAATAAATCCTGGGGATTTCTAGCTTCAACTCCCACTCCTGGCTTATGGCAGGTACTTATAAGATACAAACTTATCAATATTTAGGTCCCCAACTGGCTTTTTAGATTTAGGTCCACGTCTCCTGGATCTCAGCCTAGGGTTCTGCAATGAACTCCTGGTGGTGGTGAGTTGCCTTGTCTGTGTGATGCATTAGGAAGAACTGTACACAGTGTGTCATTTCATAACACTGGTTTTGAATCTCTTATATTCACCATAACAAATTTCTAAACCTTAGGCTTGGCTTCTGCCAAAAATTATGAAGTGCCAACTATATAAGTGTCTTTGGTGGCAAAACTGCAGTCCTCTTCATAACACCTTTGCACGATGGTATTTAGTGATTCGAGGTTCTGTCATGGTTGTGAAAGTGCCAGGTAAATGCTATACACCCCATTTTGCAAGGGAAATATTATTCTTTGACTAAACCTATTAAGCAAATCGGTGCTTTTTTGAGTACCAGTGCAGTATTTTGTCTGTCAGACTGTACTTAAGTTCTTGACAGTCATAAATTCTATAACATTTGTTTTTAGGAGCTTTGTTATACAGCCAGATAACACTCTCGATCTTGAAACAGTTTTTGGTGTTACTGTTTCATAGTCTGAGTAAAGGTGGGCTCATTATCCTAGGTGGGGTTCAGGAGCAGCTCTTGCTGCTCTCCATTCTGAGCCAGGTACTCCTGAATGTCTGACCAGATTAGCCCTAAATCTGAACTCTGCAACAACCTGTACGTCAAACACAAAGAAATATTGCACTGGGAGAGGAGTAAATCTGAGAAAACAGAGCAGGTTCTCTTGTAGCTTTCATGTGTCATCTGCTATGGAAAAATACAGTCTGTAGAAAGTTGACAGCACGCTAATCCCTCTTACTGGCCTGACTTGCTGCCAAACAAGTGTCTCAGCTGTATAATACCAGGTAAGTGTACTAATTTGCTGCAGTTAGCAACATAAGACATTGACACAAGTACTGCATCCTTTATTTGTAAATTACTAGCTTCATAATTCAGTCAAGAACAAGTTGTCAGCATTATAGTATTCACATTAATGTTGTGTACAGCATCTGATGGGAAAAATGGCTCCTAATGGTATTTAATGTCTAAAATTCTGCCAGGTTTTTGCTTTTTTGTTTGATCATCTTTCCTGAACTTTTTAAAGGATTGCTCGTTTGTGGTGTTTCAGTGTGCTTGCCTGTGTTTTTGAGGGAAAGTTTGCCTGCAGTAGTCTGGCTGTGCCCAGATCCAGAGCAGCAGCCAGGAGGGATTGATTCCAGGTTGCCTTGTCTGTGTGGTGCCAGCTCTGCCAGGGCACGTCGGTGTCTGCGGCTGCCCTGCCCTGTTGCCTCCCCAGTGCCAGCCCACGGGGGCAGAACAGACAAGTCACCGTGGTTCCCTGCAGCCCAGCAGTGGAGGCAGGCACTGATTCACCCTGGGGCTGCACCTTTGTGACCACACTGGTGATTTGCATCTATTCAATAATTAGAGATGGGGCTGAGAACATTCCTGCTGGAAAGGTTTCCCAGTGCTTCCTTTTCTGAGATCCTGTGTTCAGTTTCTTACAGCTTTGCTGCTGCTCAGGCAAGTGGGGTTAGAATTCTCAGGGTCTGGCATGTTCTGCAGATGAAATGATCTTGAAAGTTTCAAGCAAAATATTAATTATTTCATATGGGGAATTGGGAAAAATAGTTAGCCTGTTTTGCTTGGGATTTAAAATAGTTGGCGGCCAGTTCTCTGAGAAGTCCCATGCTGTTTTGAAGCTGGTGCTTAACACTGAGCAGACAAAACCAGAATTTCTGTTTTAAAAACTAAAAGCAGGAAAGATACAACCTCCCTTCATCTTTTTGAATTCTTTTTCTTTTGTCAGTTGTGGGGGTTTTTGACCAGTGATGGGGTATCACAACTATAAAGTACATTTCCATTCCTGACTGACATTGGAGATGTACTTTTGCAAACATGAAAACTCTTTCCACATGTTGATTTTTGGCTAGCTGTACATCTGAAAACCAGAATATATTTTATAAATTATACTTGCATAGACCACCACTTTGTTCTCTGTAGTACCCCACTGCAACTGTTTGAATAGTTTGCTTTTTATTTATTCTCCACTGGCCAAAAAGAGGTTGTTAAACAGGAATGGAGCATGAGGGATTTCTAAAAATGGATAAAGGTCAAAGGAAAAGAAGTTGTACTGCAGTCACTGTCAAAAATATGCAGAGTATACTGCTGATGGTTTTGTTTTATCAGAATTACTTAAATTGCAAAACAAAGTTCTAAAGTTTCATTAACTACAAATTCCAGTCAGGGGAGATTGCTTTTTTTCTTCTGGAATCACCTGTAAAGGAATTTCCATTTGCGATAGTGGATCTTTTCTGCTTAACTTTCATAAGAGTAGTTCAGCTGAATACAGCCCAGCCAAGAGTATGTGTTCAGCCTTATCACACCAGAGCTCCTTTTCTGTCAGCTCCTATAGGACTGGGGTTTTCATCATTCTTAACACTGCAACAACTATGGAAGGTGTGATTTCTTTTTTTATCTTGGAATATAATTTGTAAAACAGCTGCTAGTTTAATGACAGGGCTATTTAGCTGGTAAAATTACCTATTGGAGAAATAACGTATGCTATCCTCTTGCAATAATTTTAATTTATTTCTAACTACTAGTCATTTTCTTGGTGGATGGAAGGCAGCCAAGGTCATCCTGTGTTTTATTCTACCCGTAAATCATTAGTTTGCAACTGTCTCCTGATTTTTATTGTTACCAACAATGGCTAAACTAATGGAAATAAACATTGGATTGTATCCCAGTGGCAGATGAGTTTTAGGGCAGGGCATTCTGTACAGACAGCACTAATAGAATGGAGCAAAGTTACTGCTCCTGCATTAGACACAAGTAAGCTTCTGGCTAAAATGTTCATTGATCTCTCTGAAACTATGTCAATCCTACTCTGTTGTTAGACCATTAAAGAGGAGTACTCAATGATTCACTGGTAAGTCTCTCTTTGAGTCTTACACGTGTATTATAAAATATCAGATAGGATGGGTGGCCCACTTAATAAAACCAGGCATGGAAACTGAGATGTTATCTAGAACTGTGGGTAGGTCTGTCAATTCGGCTGCTTAGAAATAATCACCTAATGCATTATTTGAGTGAGGAAGTGCACAGGAGTGCCCCATAATTCTTTCTGGTTTGTTTCCTGACAAAATATTGCCAGGTTTTGAAAATGGTAAGTTTAAATTTACCATTGATGAACTTTCTCTTCATGCCAGGCAATCCAGTTACTCATTCTTCTGGAAAACGTTTCGTATCTCCCTTTTTCTTGGTAGTAAGTGTATTTTCACATCGGCCACATGTATTACGCCTTTATCGCTGTCTTCAGCTCCGTCATGGTAGGGTGTACCCAGACAGTTCTCAGAGGTGCACAGTGGTAGTACACAAGCATGGAATGTGCAAAATTCCTATGAAATATAAGAACAAACATTTTCATTATGAGAATGTGCAAGCACTGGAGCTTCTTGCCAGAGAGGTGTGCTGTGCACACAGCCTGGAGATTGTCAAAATTTGAGAGGACGGGCTTTCAGCAACCTGAGCTAAATGGACCTGCTTTAAGCGAGGTGTTGGACTAGATGGCCCCCCCAGCTCCATTTCAGCTTAGATTATGCTGGGATTGTTTGAAGTTTTCAAAAATATTTTTTCCATTGCAAAGTATGTTGGAACTTACTGGTAAATACCCGCCTGAAGCTACCAAAGTATGTGTAATTAAGGATGCTGAATGTCATAGGTGTCCTGATAAATAAAGTCAATAGCAGCTTCAAGTGGACCAGTGCTCTGTTAGTAATTATCATGAGTTAGGAGGTGGTTTACCTTTGCCTCTTTGGTCACAAGTTATCTTCCACACAAGAGCATTTTTTGCTCACTGGCTCTCTGTGAGATTTGCAAGGTTCTTCCACAGAGCTGATACCTAGGAGTAAATCTTAATTTAAACAAATCAAAGCATGTGTGTAAGTTTATATGCCTTTTTTTTTGTCCTCTCACGATAAGTGCGATATGGTCCTGCCTTACAGGCTGAGGGAAGGAAGGTGTACCTGGAAATACGAACCGTGGTTTTCTCAGTCCAGCTCTCCTGGTCCAGGTGTACACTGAGATTGCTGCATCAGCTCCTACTGCAAATAGAAATTTCATATGTTACCTTGGCCCAGAATTTTTACTTAAAAAGACTATTATATTTTATACCTCCTAATGATTTATTTTAGCTGCCCTGAACTGCCTGAATGCAGTCAGAGCCATCTCATTAGCTCTTTTACACATTAGAACTGCCTGAGGTCAGTGTGCAATATAATCTTCAATAGATAGAATCGCCTACAACCGAGTTTGCTCATGCAGCCTCTCATTGCACTTCGCCTGTAAGGAACAAGCCCTCAGATTTAACCTTTTGTTTTGAGGGGCTTGCTTTGAGTGGCTAACGGTGTATTCCAGCATCTGCAAGAACCTGGGATAATTGTTAGGACACAGTTCATATCGAACCAATCTCCTCTGTGTAGATCCATGCCTTTTATGAACAAAAATTTGTTTCTTGTCTGTGGCAGGGTGCCATCAGTACCCGGGTTCGGTGCCTGTGACAGGGTGGCACTGGTGCTCAGGTTTGGTGTCTGTGACAGTGTGACACCAGTGCCCGGGTTCAGGGTGTGTGACACTAGTGCCCAGGTTTGGTGCCTGTGACAGGGTGGCACTGGTGCCCCAGTGCGGTGCCTGTGACAGGGTGGCACTGGTGCCCCAGTGCGGTGCCTGTGACAGGGTGACGCTGGTGCCCAGGTTCGGTGCCTGTGACAGGGTGGCACTGGT
>VZTI01001175.1:538139-558661 GCA_013397865.1 Struthidea cinerea | reverse complement strand
CGGTGCCTGTGACAGGGTGGCGCTGGTGCCCAGGTTCGGTGCCTGTGACAGGGTGGCACTGGTGCCCAGGTTCGGTGCCTGTGACAGGGTGGCGCTGGTGCCCCAGTGCGGTGCCTGTGACAGGGTGACGCTGGTGCCCAGGTTCGGTGCCTGTGACAGGGTGACGCTGGTGCTCAGGTTTGGTGCCTGTGGCAGGGTGACGCTGGTGCCGTGTGTCCCCGCGGGGGTGGTGGCGCGGCTGCAGTTCCCGCTGCTCCCGGCAGGTGGCAGCAGAGCCCGCGCTGCGGGCCCGGTGTCCCCTGGCGGGGGATGAGCAGAGCGCGGTTAAACAATAAAACTCACGGACTCTGCCGGTGAAAGCTGCCCGCTGACCGGGCGTGGAGCTTTTAAGGACTGGCAATAACCCGTGATATTTGGAAATGCTCACTTTATCCACTAGAACAGTGAGTGAGCAGGAGAAGTCTGGTCTCTCCCCCGTTTCTGCTGTGGGCTCCTTCCCTTTCATACTTGTATAATGCAGTGATGCCCTTCAGGCTTCTGATTGTTACAATGCTCAGCAAATCTTTGTAAATTCTTAAGCTCCTTAAACTGGATGTGATGCAGACATAGTTGCTGAGCTGATTTTTAGCTAGTTCTGTCTATTTGTGTTAAAAAATACCTGCCAGATTTTTTTGTCTTCCATGAAAAAAGGAAATTGTACCATACCTCTAAGCCAGAATTAAGCATTTTATTAACAGTATTTCTTTTTCGGTCACATGTGAATGTTTTTGAAGGGTGAAGTGTAGAAAACCAGAAATGATGCCTCATTCTTACTGCCTATTAGTTTGAGCTAGACAACATGAAAAAAAAAAATCTCCAAATTTATTTTTTGCCTATCATGTTTGAGTGCATTTCTTCCATTAAACTGAGGGAGTGTCTGAAAGGGTATCTTTCTCCTTTTTAAGGTATTTTGTGATTCCTTGTTTTTTTCAAGTCAAGGATAAAACCCGAAATTCTCTATGTTCATACTGGCACAAGCACCTTAAGCCTCAGGATGCTTCAGGCTGGCTGGGAACTGAGTTAGCAGTGCCAGTTTGCTACTTCTTCCTAGCAATAGGTTAACACAAAAACCACCCACAGGAATCTGCCATGGAGGCATCATTGCAGGAAGTCAGGGAGCAGGGCAGTATTTTGACATTTGCTGATTCCACCTGACTCCTGACTGCCACTGCCAGAAGACCTTTGGTTAAGAGCAATGACCAGTTGCAGCCAGCTGTTTGCAGCTGCCAGGCCTCTGTAGATGGAGGAGGAGCTGTGTGCTTTGTTAGAGCCCTGTATTAGCTGGTCTGAATGTGATCTGGAAAGCTTGAATTGCCCTTTTGCTTTCTAGATTTGAGTGTTGCAATGGGCCTTCCAGTTACTGTAGTTCCTTCCCACATGTTCTGGAAAGCAGATAGTCTCCAGGTGTGGCAAACTGGAATCCCTTTTTCTTTCCTAAATCTGGAAATTCTGTCATTTCCCCTCCCTGGCGTTTGCGCCACGTCTGACTGCAGTGGAACAAACTGCTGATGGGTTCCAAAATGTGCCAGTTAAACAGATTTGAGTCACATCTGAGGGGCAAGAAGCACAGCCAGGTGCATTCAGCCCAGGGCCGTTCCACACCAGTTTTCAAGCATGGAGGTGCCAATTCCGTGTGTGCTGTAAATGTGGAGTGACGGCTGCATCACGGCTGCCGCGGCCTCCTGCTCTCCCATGGCACTTCAGGCCCTGAACCAGGGGAGGCCCAGTAATGCTACATTTTGAATGTTTGCCTCTTACTCGCCTCATTTGCGTTTCCCTCCCAAACTCTAGAATTAGACATGACTTGGTCACTGCTGTACTACTGATTTTAAAGAGTTTAGAGGAAACTCTTCCTTGCAGCCCCACAGCTGTGCTGTGTGGCACAGGGGATTTTGTCCTGCTTATTATATACGGATTTAAAGGGCCTCTGCAGAAAAATTGTTTTCCTTCTTGCATTGTGCAAGATGTGTGGCCATCAAAAACAAGAGAAATCAGCTGTGTCCCTCAGTCAGATTGTACCTGGTAGCTTCTTCTTGTCAGGTGTCTGCTTTATAACACCAGTCATGAGGCAAATCCTCTCCTGGCCGCAGAAATTCTTTAACTGCCATGGCTCACACGTTTGAGAGGAATGGCCAGAAAAGTGGTAACCTTCCCCAGGGTTTGGTGCACACTGCTGAGTACAGAAGATTTCAAGTCAAAAGAGGACTGTGGTGTCCTCCACTTACCTAGTTAGTGAGGGAGGACCATTCTGGGCGCTGCTCAGAGAACCTCCCCTCCCCTCATTGCAAAGTCTGGTTAGGGATATTTGTCATGAACCTAAATCCCTAAATGCCTGTTAAAAATGATCTTTTTCTATAAAGGTTACATGAGTTTGGCAGTAAGACTTATTAAAATTGTCCAAAATCTTAACCTTCAGGACACAGCTGTGCAAAATAGAAGACCAGCATGAGGCATTGTCTTTAGATTTTGTGAGCAATGGTCCAGCTCACATAGGCTGTGGGAGAGCACCAGCAGCTTGGACTCATGTCCTGGCTCAACCACATTGTATTTGTTTTACCAGACTGTACTGTTTAGTGATAAAATGAGTAATAGGTCCCCAATTGTAGCATATAAACTTCTGGCCATGCTCACATGACATCAGTATGTGGTGTTGTTTTTTCCTCTAGTTTGAAATCAGGCAGCTGAGGGCCCACCTTGCTCAGCAGGACTTGGACCTGGCTGCAGAGAGAGAGGCTGCACTGCAGGTCCCACACGTGCTGAACAAACAGAGCAGCAAGAGGTACAAGGTGGTGGCCGCTGAAGACTCGGATGACGAAGCCACCGAGAACATCACTGAGCTGCGACCTCCACGAGGTGAGTGCTGCCTGTGCACAGCTGATCCCTCCTCAGTGGGAGCTGCTGAACCCACTAAACACCTTCACTCTAGCAGGGATTGATTGCTTCCCTGGAGGCTGCAGTTTCCACTGCTGCAAAGAGGCTGCATCTGCTCTGAAGCGGCAGGAGCTGTTGTATGGGGAGCAGGTTCTAAACAGAGCCAAAGAAATGACATGGGAAGAAAATGACTATGATGTACCTTCCCAGTGTCCTCATGATTAGATCCATCAAACACTAAAGAAGCAGCAGCCAAATGAAAATTGGCCAAAGGATAATCACTCAGAGGTAAAAGCAGGGAAATTGAGAACACTGAAAAACAGTTTTGGTCTTTGGCCACTTGCATTTCTGTGGTTTGGAGAGAACTCCTGCATCAGCTGCGGGGCTTGCCTTGCCTGAAGGCTCTCACCAGTTCCCTAAAGCTGCCAGCGTTGGGCAGGGCAGCGCTGGTGCCAGGAAAGGAGGGAAGTGCTGTGTGGGCATCCTGCTGGCATGTCTGAGTGCCACGTGGCTGTGGTGAGGAGCACTCTGCTGCCTCTGGGTGTCTGTTGAGCAGGTCTGTGGTTCAGGGGAATAACAACAGTTAAATTTATTTGGATCAGTTTTTATTACATAAGTGCTAGACCTGAATTTTTTTCTGGAAAAGACATAGCTCCTTTTCCTGTGATCCACCAGCCCTTACAGTGGAGTGCAGAATGTCTCCTGGTTTAATGCAATATTCCAGAGGAGACAACACTTTCTGCCTTAGTTGTCTGTTAGTCTTCCTTGGGCATCTTAGCTTGATTATTGTGAATCTGTTGGAATTAGAAGTTTGCACGGTATCTTTATGTTGGTCAAAATCCTTACAATTCAAGGCACAGACACTTTAAAAGCTGTTAGACGTTTTCAAATGATAATCCTTTCCTTTCTTTATAGAGTAGTGAAAGCATGTAGAAATTGTTTTGTTTTTTTGTCTTTATAATATCTAAGCATTAACTACAGTAAAGCCATTAATTATTCCTGATAAGAAATTGTATTTAAAAGCAGACAGTTGAGCAGACTGACCCCTAAAATGCATTTCCCTCTTTTTTGTAGTATTTCAGAGGTTTCCCCAGTGGATATATTATAATTTATGCATGTGTTCCTTGCGGGTTACATTTGGAACTGAAGAGTGTTGTGCACATTGTAAGGAGGCTTGCTGAAATTTTAGTGCTGTAGAGGTTGATCTTAAAAATCCTTCTGTCCAAGGTATTCATCCCAACATCCTGGTTAACAGAATTACTCATTATTTGTGTGTCCCTGTAAAATGCTGCCCACACAACAAAGTAGACCCAATCTTCAGGATTGATTTCTGCATTCAGTTAGGTTACATGATTAGAAGGATTTGTGCTTTTCACTGAAAAAAAGATATTCAGCAAATAAGAAAACATGGGTTGCTTCACATATTGGGTAGGGTGCAGTTATGTTATATTTAAACATTTATACTGAGTATGCAGAGTAAATTTCCATTTCCTGGAGATCATCTAAAAGTACCAGAGGAAATGTTTCTTGCGCATTGTATTCTATATTGCATACAAAGTCTGTGTAGATGCATTGAGTGCTTGTTGTCAGAACCTAAATTAGGGTGACTGTATTTGAACAACAAGTTTCTGTGGAATGAGACAGGAGCTGGACAGAAGAAATTCCATGTTCTTACAGCAAGGGCCAGCAGCCTGTGGTAGTCTGTCATCACACGGGGCTGCCGACACGGGGCCCAACTCAGATTGCATGAGACACCACACACCAGCAGTAGTGTTCAGTGTTCACAGTCCAGGGCACGGGCAGTCGAGACAGAGGGTTTCACATGTCATTTCCTGGATTATTTTGCAAAGAGAAAGGTAGTCAGATACCAAGGCTTTAAATCCTGCACTAGCAGTGCTGGCTTAGGGATTGCTTCCGTGCAACTTGGAAATCTCAACTCACAGCTGGAGAAGGCAGTTACCTCTGGGCAGTAAGGATCCTGGGCCAGCCCTGCCTCATTCTTCTCCCTCCCTGCCTCAGCTGGGGCTTTCTTCTCCAGCACCAACTTTTACTCCCAGTGATACCCTGGCAGTTGCTGCAGCAGTTTTCACCATCCTCACTTTGCCATGCTGCAGCATCTTCTCATTCTGCACCATCCTGAGCAATGTAGGCGTCAGCCAGAGCTGCCTGTGCTGTGTCAGGTGGAAGCAGGGCCTGGCTTGAAGGTGCCTCCATGTCCTCTGTGTGGGAAGGGCATATCCAGTTGGTGTGGGATCATCCATGTCCCCAGCTGCTGAGGCATGTGAAATACTCAGAGATGTGGCTCTGTAGAGCACAGGCAGCCAAGACAACTTCTGTACCCTCCTGCTTCTCCCACAGTCACACTGGCTGTGCTGCTGTCAGGGCTTCCCACACCACTTTCTCTGTCTGGAACTTCAGCCACCAATGTTTTAACACCTGACCTTTGGGTCAAGGGTTATATTTTGCAAGTTACCCTCTGTGTCAGACCACGTTAAGGATTGCTTTGCATCCATTTTCTCTAAGCTGTGTTTTTTATCCTTAAAGATTCCAGAGTGACGGCTGCAGTTAATCATTCCGAGTGCCACATGGCACTTGTGAGCTCTGAAACATACCTGCCATGGCCTATTGCACAGACTAGGGAGAGGAGAAATGAGGGACCAGTCCCTTACACTGTCCAAAGGAAAGCAACAGTTCAAAGCCACGATTCAGCTGTTTGGCAGAACAGGCTCTGATGTGCTGTCCTTTTATGATCTGGCAGAACATTAGCCCTACATATAACACCTGAGGCTGGGGAATGGAATGGAATGCATGTGTTTTTGCCAAACTTAACTTTGTCAGCCTTCAAAAAATCACTGTCTTCAGAGAGCTCTGAATTCTGCCAAACCAGCAAGCTTGAGTTGGCTAGAGAACACACTGCATGAGAAAATGGCATATTCCATCTCAGGCTAATCTTATTTCCCCCATCTATATCGAACAATGGAAACATTCAGTGCAGAATTCTTCACCACGAAGGGCTGATGGAATAAGAAAGCATTGAGACTTTTTACTCATTTCCCTACCTGGAAGTTTTATGGGATAGTGTATAAGTTAAAGCTCCTGAGGGGCAGCTGTAGCTTGTACTCTGGTATTTACACAGAATTTTGTGCAACCATTTTCTACAGCATTCAGTAAAGTAAGTCAGGTAACCCCAGTATCACATGGTACATGCAGCACCTCAGGGAATTTGTGTAGAGACACACAGTGACCTGCACCAGGAGAGCTGTGTGTGTCCTGGCTGATTTGGGAGTTGTCAATTGCATGTTTTCACCCAGATTTTCCTTCAGTAGATCTCCTGCTCTTTGTATTTAAAGTGTTTTAATTGCAGGTACAAGACTGGGAGAAGCAAGAGCTCTGGTCAGATGGACAATGGGCTCTGAAAGAGTCCCATAACTCCCCAGGCAACATTTCATGCCTCCTCTTGAAGGCCAGTCCTGTGCTAATTCTGTGAACAGTGAGCTGGGTGCTGCCTCACACGCTTCTGTCTCCCCAGAGCAGTTGACCAAGAGACCTCCTGACACAGTAGGAATAACTCTGTGGAGAATGTATGGATATATGGTATTTCCCAATTAATATGGTAAAGAAGCAGGAATTTTTTTCACCTTTAACTTGCTTTGAATTGAGGTTTTATTTCTCTTGCCAAGAATTTTATCTCCAGAGCAGACAAATGTGGAGGCTAAAACACAGTTTTCAGCCTGCAAGTCAAAGGGTACCAGTATCAATACTGGGAAACAAACAGACCCAAGAGAAGGGCAGGGCTGGAGGAGCTGCAAACCCAGGGCAGAGCTCTGACATTTGCTGCACTCTCAGAGCACTTCAGCTTCTCTGCCTCTGTTTCTGAAGAGCTTGGGCTGAAAGCTGCTGCCTGTGAGTGCACAGCAGCATTGCTAATGATGTTCAGGACCATTGTGGTCAGCCTTTCTCTAAGAGCAAGAGAAATACCCTAAGTGCTTCTTTCTTCTTCCCAGAGCTGGTTGCCATTTCACATAATGGCAAATACCATCCTATCTATTAATCTCTAAATTACAAAGGAAGTTCTAAATTATAAAGGACTTCTTACCTCGTACAGAATGTAACTGGTCATGGTGAGAATAACAGCTAATGTTTTCTTGTTCTGCACAAATCATTTTTAGTGTTTGGTATACAAAGTTCCAGGCTTCAGGGAATGCCAGGTTCACGGTGCCCCCTCTAGCCATTAATACTTCCTTCCAAAATTTATTATTCTTTAATCTTTCCCATAACATATGAATTAGAGTCCCTGGTGGAAATGCCTCATTTTCCTGCATACATCATTTCAGTTTTTGAAATTCTACAGTACTGCCATAGTGTAAGATTAATATACCACCCTTCTATTCCTTTGAGCAAGAACCGGAACTTCACATCGCCAAAAACCTTTTTTTAACTGTTCTGAGTCAAATTTCCATTTTTATGGGGTTAGCAGTAAGTCTTTTGCTTTGGGGAACTGCTGCAATTTATGATCATGCTTTAGGGAAAACTAAAGCTTGCCCTCCCCGTAGGTACCCACTGTTTTGTAAGTGAATAAAGTAGGATATTGGGAGAGGAGCATGAAGAATTCTGGAGCTTCAGAGGGCTTCCCTTAAGATTATTCATAAGCTGTCTGAAAAGGCAAAGCAGGGCACTGGAAAAGATTTTGTCAGTTGTTCCTTGCAAGGCAGTCTGAGCTGGTTGGATGCTTTTAAACTCTAAGCCAGTTCCTTTGGTGATCATCTGTTAGTGCTCTAAGAGAACCCTGTAAGTGCGAAACAATAGATAAAAAAATAGTTTATGGTTATTTTCAAATGCTGAAATGTATCTACTTTGAAGTCTACTCCTGGAAATGGAGTATCTTAAGTGCATGCCACTTCAACTTGGCTTCTCTCTAGGTGCCTCTTTCAGGCTTTGTGGTTCCCTGTGCACTGACCATCCAGGCAGGAATCAAAGGAAGTAAACCTTAAGCAACACTTAGAGAAATGTGTGTGCAGTTAGTGGAGTTAGGCTCTTGTATTTCATAGTCACCAAATGGGTGGGGTAGAAACTGCTCGCTCCCAGAAGGGGTGAGCCTACAGTCACGCCTGTGAGGTTGAAGTTGTCTCTCGTCATTAATGTGAAGGGGTGTGAAGACATTGCTGACAGGTAAAGGAACACAGAACTGGAATGTTTTCCACTGTCTAAGCATGCAGTCCTTGCATAATGATCCCTTTCATAAGCAGATGGTGCTTGCTGTGACAGCAGTGATGTGTTCTGCCCTCTGCCGCCGTTCCAGCAGCTTGGTTTCTAAAGTATTAGAAGTCTTTTCCTAATTCTCAGATTACATTTGTTGCCAGTTTATAACAGTTTGTTCTTGAATCCTTTTGCTTAATTTATTCTTGTCTTGATGGTTGTTTTGGTGGCAGCCATACTCTTCCTTAACCTTTGTATTTTAGACTCAACAAATGTTGCTGTTTCACAGAGACAGACTCAAGTTCCTGGAGTCTGCTTCAGGCTGACTGTAACGAGCCAACTCAGATGTGGATCTGCTGATCCATACCCATTGAGAACAAGGTTGGAAAGAGCACTGAGAATCCCCAGGCCATCCTGTGCCCCCAGCCACGCTGTACAGAGCTGTGCTGCATCCTAGCCATGCTCAAGTCAGCTCCCAGTGCTCTTGCTGCATCATCTGCTCAAGTGAGGCCCAAAGCCCCCCATTTGTTGTCAGGATTTTGAGTTTCTGTCCCAGCAGCATCTGCTGATAATAAAGCCTGTTCCATATCCCAGATTTCCTTTTGCACAATGACTTTGACCACAGGTCGATTTCTTACTTAGAACCAGGCTGAAGCTGTTGCTCTGTTTTCTGTGCAAGCTGACTTTACAGTTGCTCTCAAGATGGAATATCCATGTGCTCAGGCATCCATCCAGCCTCTAAAGGGACTGGATGTGTATGTGAATTAACAGTGGTGTGAGTACTGCAGCTTGCACTAATGTGGCAATCTGTCTTCAAACCAAAAGCAGGGGAAGTCTCCTGGAAAGTGCCAGCTGGCTACTCTTGGTTCCTGTTGAAACAGATGAAAGACCTGCCTCTTTAGAAACCTCCTAGTAAAGATTGTTTTCTGGAAGGAAGTTGGGGTAAGACATTACTCTGAGGACTCACTTCCTCAGTGGGAGGCTGCACAGCAGAAAAAATAACTTCCAGTTCAGAAAATTCAGCTTGGAGAGACAGAAGGCAGTACAACCAATGGCAATGAAAATATGAAATTAAATACTCTAATAATGAAATATTTCAAAATAAAACCACCATTTTAAGGCCTTTTCTTGTATGCAGGGGAGTTGCAGATCATTCACTGAAGGCATTGATGAAACAATTAAAGATCACTGTTGAGGCATTATAGAACTGAAAGATCTGCCTTGGGCAGAATGTCATTTATATGTTTCACCAAATTTATTAGGTTTTTATGGGGCCAAGAGAGAGAGATTGCAGTGTTGTCTCTTGGGTCAGATGAGATTATATGGCACTGTACTCTAAATAGTTTATTACTCCCTGAATCATTGCAGTGTGTGTTTTGAGTCCTGCAGGAAAAGAACAAGCAGATAACTTGGAAACCTTCATCAGACAAAATCCAGTGGGTTGTCAGACAGATCCTGACTGAGAACCACATGTTTTTTCAATAACAGGGATTTGGGCAGCAGGCAAAGAGATGGGACTGCACTGCAGTGAACAGCCTTGCAGGGGAGGTTGGGTTTATGTGAGATAGGTCAGAGTCTGAGCAGCCTTCCCAGTCAGACATCCCCTTCTGTGGAGTAAAAGCGCTGATCATGTTGGAGGCAGCCCCACTGTCCATTTGTGGTCTGCTGCCTCACCCCTTGGAGTTGTCAGCCCGCACTGCTTGAGCAAACACTGCTCATGGACCACAGAGAGCAGCCTGTTCTGCTCCTTCCTTCCCCTGCTCAGCAGAACTCAGCTGAATTCCTCTGCAGTGCTGCTGTGGATCTCACTGCCTCCCGTAGCTCACTTTGCAGGGAAGATTGTAGATCCATCCTTGTTCGCCACAGGTTTTCACATGGGGAAGAGCTGCCTCACTCTCCCCATTCTGCCTTCTCAGCTCACACCTTTTGGATCTTCATCACTAAATTTCCTGTCATCCAGATTTCCTTGGGGTCATTTGTATGGGTGGATGTGGCACAGAGGGACATGGCTTAGTGGTGGGCTTGGCAGTGTTAGGTTTACTGCTGGACTCAAAGGCCTTTTCCAACAGAAAAGTTTCTATGATTCTTGCTGGTACATGTAGCAAGAGGATCCCAGTCACCATCCATAGACATTTTCCCAAGATTGCCATTTTCATGGGAATCAAGAGGGAAATGCTTTTCCTTTCTACTTACTGCCAGTTTTTTAGTATGATTTAAATACCATATGGGCATCCTTATAGCTAAAGATACAAAGTCTGTCTTCTGGAAAAGAAAGTGCAGTTAACATTTCTTTGTATTGGAGGAGATGGATTTATTTCTAGGAAAGGAGAAAAATTAAATCTGGGTCCTGAAAATTGCAAGGTGATAGAAATAAAATTTAAAAAAAAAAGTTTATAAAAACCCCATGGAAATTTTGAAGAATTAAGTATTTCTTAAGACAGCTCCTTTTCTGCAGCTGAAACTGGAATAGATTGACAGCAGAAAACACTGTTTAGAATGTAAATAGTACAAGTGCTCTGCCCCTCTTGTAAAAGCTGCTCTTCCCTGCTTGCTCCTACAACCTTCCTGCATGCCACCAGCCGATCCTGATCCCGTGGGACTCCAAGGAGGGACTTCATCTTGGAATCCCCACGAGCACTTCAGCAGTGTTCTGTGGTACTGTGCACAACTGTGGCTTTGTGGGTATATTTTATATGCACAAATAGGTGCTTTCAGTTGTGTATTTGTTGCATTGTTTTGAACTCCTTTTTTTTCAGCAATGTAGAATATAATGGGAGGTAACTGGAATTGTTTGACCTTCAATGCCCAAAGCAGCTGAGACTCCCATATGACTCAGATGAGTTTGTTAATTGTCAGTCTGCTTTAATGTAATGATTCAGAAACTTAATCTGTTGTTGAAATATTTATTCTGCTACTGTTACTCCATTACTCTTTATTGGTTTTTATTCATAAGAAACTACTCAAGGTTAAATATATGTGTTTTATATTTACATACACATGCACATATGGATAAATTTCTACATATATATTTAATTTATAGCTAAAAGATAAACAGTGGTAAGCAATGACATTAATAAGGCCATCACAGAAGAGCATTAAAGTAGGCAGCTGGGAGCTCCCCCAGTCTTGTGTGCAAGTGGCCACACACAGGGCCAGGCCAGTCCAGAATTCTCCTCACAGCTCAAAGGGAGCAGGGGCAGTGCATTACTGGAGCTCCTGTGCCGGTGGTTGGCATTGTCCACTGCTGACATAAAGAGCAGCCTGGTTCTCCTTGCTAACTTGGTTTGAACACGATGGATGTGTTTGGGAACAGTGCCCTGGTACGTTCTGTCAGCTGACAGACAGGTGGCCAAGGGCAGCAAATGTGTGCAGTCCTAAAGAAGCCTTGATTTGAGCCTTGTCTTTAAGACATGAGAAGCAGGTGAGTAACTTTTACAAGTGTTTTCTGTCTTTGATGCAAAGTGTCTTGGCATTTGGAGAGACTGTACTGGGAGCACCCAGGGCCCCTGTTTGTGGCGTTTGCCAGGTGACAAGGAGGGTGACCCTCGTCCAGCCAGAGTGCTGTGCTGTTTTCCTCGTTTGTCTGCTTAGAATTGAACTCCAAGTTCAAGATGCTGAAAATGTCCTACCAGAAGTACAGCTACACAAGTATCCTCTGAAGGTTCCATGCCTGAACCAGAACCTGTGTCTGTATGGCTGGCAGGTTTGGTGGCACTGAGCGTATCAATTATGCATGATTGAAATGAAGTGTATTTTAGTAGCAGATAGCTGAAAAGCCTTGCAATGTACTCCTAATTCAGCAGCATTGCCTTGAGCTACTCTGAGGCTTCTTTTTTAAACTCAGACATTAGCACAAAGCACACCTCTGACTGCAGGCATTTAAAGATCAACAAGGGCCGAAAAAGCTTTTAAGATCCAATGAAACCCGGAAAACAACCACGTTGCCTTTCAGTGTCAGGTTAGATTGCCTTCTTATGAGTGCAGCTATTTCAGGTACAGAGTGCTTGGTGGTTTGGGTCTTGTTGTGTGAGGAAAGTGTTCCCCAGAAAACATCTGTTTCTTTCACCTGCAAACCGCAATGTGCTGTGATGAGGCAGGACTGTAGCCACAGAGACCCAGGGGGACGAAGGAAATCTGGCTCAAAGGGATGAGCATGGGTTTCTGAAACATGGTATCAAAAAGAGCACTTAAAAGGAGAGAATGCTTTTAGAGCACAGATACACCACAAATTGGGCAGGTCAGGTTGCTTGGAAGCCTGACATCCTCCGGGCCTGCCGATACTGTTTCTTAGCAGCAATGTTTGCCTTCCGCTCAGAACAAGAGAATTTTATCTTCCTTTTCCACAACAGTAAAATGTTCTGCTTTTCCATAAGATAACAGTAAATCCCCCTGTCATCTGCAGCATCTAAAATCTGTACATGCAGTAGAGCTGCTGCTTTCCCTTCTGTGGTCACATCTTCATTTTTAACTTGCTGTTGTTGAAGTTCAGGTGTAGCTCTCATGCATGTACTACAAGTTTAGTACTACACCCTTGATTTGTAAAACTCTTTATTGTAGGTTTTAAGCCAACAAATAGTGTAATGTTAACATTGTGCTGTATATTTATATGCATGTGTTATATACACCAAAATAACTCCTCATTCATTTGAAATGGAAAAAAAAAGACATCTTAGAAGGTAGGGAATTACACACTAAAATCATACGTGGTGTCTCCCTTTCTTCTGTGGGGAAGGAGGTGACTTGGGGATGTCAGTATACAGCAGGAATAGTTCTGCCTGTGCTGGTGCCCTTGGTTCAGCCTGTCAGGATAAATACAAGGTTTTTTCTGTGTGCCCTGTGTAGGAGGGGAGGGCCCTGCTGACCAGGGAAAGGCCAGTGTTATGTTTGTCTCTACAACAGCAAGAGGATGGGCCTGGGGAACTGGCCAGCCCTACATCAGCCTCTAGAAAGATCACAGAGCACCTTTTCTTTGGAGCTCAAAATGCCTCATCCCCAGGCTGGTGCTGTAAAGGACTGTGACAAAGGATAATCCAATCCCTGTGTTGGCTGCAGCCACAGCATGGATGGGGGCCTAAAAATCCAGAGCAGGTGGCTCTGGGCATGCAGTGAGAGGAAAGCCTGCCACGGGGTGGGATTCCACCATTTAATGAAATAAATGGTCTTCTAAGGGCTGCCTTTTTGTTCTTTCAGAGGATGACATGAATAATTACATCAGTCGATATTACAACGAGCCCAGCAGCGGTAAGTGTTGCAAAAAAAACACAAACGTGAGCGGTATTTTTGCATTGCATTGTGTGCTGTAAACCAGGCGAGACTGAGCAGTGGTGTAGATCTGTCCTGGAAGTGAAACCCACCAGAGTCTCTTGGTTTGGTCTGTGGAAGGGTGTGCCAACAGTAATTCTCTGAAAGTTGAAGGGCCCCAAGTTTGCGCTTGCTGATGGCACTCAGGATGGTTTGGAGATCTGGGAGAGGTTAATTCCCTGTAGCTGGGTTGTCCAGCCCACAGAGCAGTTCAAATGGATCCGAGAATGAACAGCACAGACAAAATAAATGAAGAGAAAAGAAGTGGGGAGACAGCTTAGCCCAGCACCACGCTGGGAACCTTTCAGAAAGGTTAAACTGAATGGTGGGAAACTTCAGCGGCAGGGCCGTGACCTGAGGGCAGCCTTCAAATGGATGTTCCTGGCAGGCGTCCTTCAAGCACGGGGGATTCCTGCCCGTGGTGGGGGCTCTGCACAGCCCTGCTGTGCAGCACTGGGGGCTCTGCCCGTGGTGGGGGCTCTGCACAGCCCTGTGCAGCACTGGGGGCTCTGCCCGTGGTGGGGGCTCTGCACAGCCCTGCTGTGCAGCACTGGGGGCTCTGCCCGTGGTGGGGGCTCTGCACAGCCCTGCTGTGCAGCACTGGGGGCTCTGCCCGTGGTGGGGGCTCTGCACAGCCCTGCTGTGCAGCACTGGGGGCTCTGCCCGTGGTGGGGGCTCTGCACAGCCCTGCTGTGCAGCACTGGGGGCTCTGCCCGTGGTGGGGGCTCTGCACAGCCCTGCTGTGCAGCACTGGGGGCTCTGCCCGTGGTGGGGGCTCTGCACAGCCCTGCTGTGCAGCACTGGGGGCTCTGCCCGTGGTGGGGGCTCTGCACAGCCCTGCTGTGCAGCACTGGGGGCTCTGCCCGTGGTGGGGGCTCTGCACAGCCCTGCTGTGCAGCACTGGGGGCTCTGCCCGTGGTGGGGGCTCTGCACAGCCCTGCTGTGCAGCACTGGGGGCTCTGCCCGTGGTGGGGGCTCTGCACAGCCCTGCTGTGCAGCACTGGGGGCTCTGCCCGTGGTGGGGGCTCTGCACAGCCCTGCTGTGCAGCACTGGGGGCTCTGCCCGTGGTGGGGGCTCTGCACAGCCCTGCTGTGCAGCACTGGGGGCTCTGCCCGTGGTGGGGGCTCTGCACAGCCCCAGCCCAGCCGGGGCTGGCCGTGCTCTGGCTGCCAGCACAGCGGGGCCAGAGGAGGCTGAGCGAAACGGGCTCTGACGTGCAGGTGAGCAGGGTTGGGCAGGTAGGGGTGTGCACACCCCCCTTACGTATATAACATTTTGTATATATATTTAAAAAGTCTGTGTGGTTAAATATAATGTGTTATAAATTTATAACCCCATATACAGGGTTATAGGAAAAAAAAAGTGTGTGTGTCTGCATATACATGTACATAGAATATACACAAGATATGTGTGTATATATAAACATACAAATGCATTTATGTGTATATAAGTATAATGTATTACATGCTTTATCCCTATGTATAGTATGCATACACAGCGAAATATAGGCATATATAGATATATTTATCTATTTATCAATATAAGGATGTGTCTTTTATATATAAAATGTGTATATATGTGTATGTATATAAATCTATGGTGTATTCTGTATATTCCACATAGATACACACAAACCCAGACGCACATACATATATGAAGATGTAAGTAAACATATATGTGTTTGTACATATATGTATATAGTGTATCATATATCTTTCCAAACACACACATATCCCCATAAGTGAGCAGATTTATACACATATGAAGGTAGGTGTGATTTCGTGTATACATACAGATATATCTTTACATAAACACATGTGAAAGGCTGTGTACATACCCAGATATTTTATTAGAATGTATATATTAAATACATAAAATATATAAAGGAGGGTGAGAGGAGAGATGGTCAGAATATATGTGTATATATTATAGAAATACATGTGTATGTGTTATAGGAATGAAAATATTTATCTCAGTATAATGTATTATATATTTATAATCCTGTATATACATCCACACACATGGAAATAGATTTCTATGTAGCCGAAGCGACATAAAACAGAAGAGTTGTGTGTGTGAGTGTCTGGTTGTAAATCCAGCTGGCATCCAGCGGGATCCAGGCAGGCTGGAGAGGTGGGCTTCTGAATTCATCCAGAGTTCAGCAGGGCCGAGGGGAAGGTCCTGGTTCTGTGTCCGGGCACTCCCCAGCACAACCCCGGGGACCAAGGGATCAAGAGCAGCCCTGAGGAGAAGGACCTGGAGCTCGCCATGACCCAGCCACGCTCGCCTGCCCTGCTCAGGTGAGCCCCACCTGCAGAGCTGCCCCAGCTGATGTCAGCAGAACGTGGAGCTGCTGCAGCAAGCCCAGAGGAGGCCACGGAGCTGCCCGAGGACCGGAGCTGCTCTGCTCTGGGCCCAGGCTGGGAGAGCTGGGGGGCTGAGGCCAGGCACAGCCTGTGCGGAGAGGCCAGGGCTGGTCCATCCCTGGCAGTGCCCAAGGCCAGGCTGGATGGGGCTGGAGCACCCTGGGATAATGGCAGGTGTCCCTGCCCATGGCAGGGGTGGGACTGGATGGGCTGGAAGGTCCCTCCCAAGCCAAACCATTTCGTGACTCTAGGAATACGTGGATATTGTACTGTATATGTACCTGGGGAGATACATAGGCTTGCTGGCTTCTGTATATCTGTTTATACATTAGTATATGTGCATATGAATACATCTACAATATGTTCCTATATACTAAAGATCTGTAAAGGCATTTGTACATGTTTGTGTCTATACATATATATTTTATATGCATTATAAAATATGTGTGTGTGCATATATAGCTGTAATGTATTATGTATCTATAGCCATATCCATGCATGGAGAAATAAATACTTATATATAAAGAGATGACTATGTATGAACACATAGTCTGCATAAAGATACATAAAGTGAGGCATATATGTGTGTATATATGTCTATCCCATATATATATGGGGATATATACATACACATTTACTTATATATAGATATGTGTGAGAGAAACTATATTCATATTTTATATTTCTTAGGCAATGTATATCAAGGGGGTGGGAATGGCTATGTATATATTTGTTTTTTAATATGTATCATATGTATGACATACAACATGGATATATCTGTGTGTGTATCATGTATAGGTATTATATTATATATTATATCCCTATATACAAATTCCCCACATAGACACAGAGTGAAAAAAGTGTGTCTATATATTTTATTTTAAAACAATTATATAGAAGTGTGTATGACTGCATATACGTATCTTTTAAATCTGTATTATGCATGTTATTATGTGTATTTTTATATATAAAATATATACTTGTTTTATATAAATATATAGGTACATGGAATTTTATATATAGGCATATCCTGTATCTGTGTGTGTATAAATAAGGCTGTTTATGCATATATATGCAGACAGATAAAAAGACAGGTAAAGATCTGTGTACTACATTGGTATTTTATATATGTATAAATATATGTAAAGATATATATGTGGGTAGGTATGTGAGAGCCTGTTTAAATACATATATGATTTATATATTTGAAAAAACATGAGTGTATGTATAGACATATGTATTATATATAGAATATGTGTACATATGTAGATATAATATATTATGAAGGGGAAACATAGATATATGCATAGAGCCATTCCCTCTATAAATATGGATGTGTATATGTGAAGCTATGTATATGGGTGTATAAAATCTGTGTGTCAGAGAGAGAAGGTCTGTGTATCCATAGATACATGAATTATACAGAGAGCTAGTTAAAAAATGTACACACATGCACACAGAGGTATACAGTATTGGTTTTATTTGTGTCTGTCCCTCTTATATACATCCCCAAGCTATACAGGACTATATATAAAAAGATGTATGAATCTATACATAGGTGTATGTAAAAAGGAGGGAAAGGTGTGAGGAACCATGTCTCTGCATATACATAATGCGTGTGTGTGTGTTTACATACAGCAGTGATGTATTTCATATGTATATCCCTGTATATACATTCCACGTGTGTCTATGAAGATACTTATATGTGTAAGCATTGGAGATATATACATTATATACTATATATAGGGCAGATATACACACATATTCCCCCATCTACATGGATAAATGTATATATAAAAGAGGGGGGATACCCTGTATATATACCTATGTATTTTAGAGAGAGTGTGCATGTGTGTAGAGACAGAGAGATATATATACACAGGTATATGGTACTGTTTAGATGTATATCCCTGTAATATACATTGAGACATTAAAAGGGGGGGTGTACATACAATTTAATATGTATAATTGATGTCATGTATCATGTATTATATATGTATATCCATATATATGCAGTCCCTGTGTATATAGACACGAATTTATATACATGCATATATGTATATATGTGTGTGTGTGTGTGTATATATATACATCTGTATGTATACATATGGGGGTGTGTGTGTTCTATTTAAGGACAGCAGACTGTTTTTAAAGGGAGTATTGTGTGTTCCATTTATCAAATGTCCATATGTCTGTATGCTGTATTTTACAGGAGACTCTTCATATATACACACATTGCCTGTATCTGTATAGAATGATAAAGTGTGTGAGAGACTCTGTGTGTGCATATATATATATATATATATAGAGATATATATATAGAGATATATATATATATAGATATAGATATATATATATATCGTGAGCAGGTATATAGAGGCATATCCTATTTACTTATAGATATGTGTGTGTATATATATATTTATATACACGTCCCTTGATAGTAACCCCCATTATACAGATAGTGATAAAGATATATGTGAGTTTTCAAGTAAAGGTACAATGTATTTTATATATTTATATGTACATGCATCTTATAAATAAATACACAGAGATAGAGGTGGGATCTTTTTTATTTAGTAATAAATAATTATATATATTTAAGGGGTGGGCTATGTATTATACTGAATATATGTGTGTGTATATATACATATATATGTGTGTGTGTGTAAAATATTCTATATGGAGCTCATGTATGCACATATTGCCCATATCTGTAGGGAGAAATCTAAAGATTATGTGTATATAAAAGAGGGGGAGAGAGACTATATTCATACAGCTATGTATTCTATAGAGTATGTATGTGCATGTATATACAGGTGTACAGCACTATTTGTACATTCCTCTCTCTATATCCCCTTAATACACATGAAGATCTCTAGAACAGTGTATGTATGTGTATACACACATCTCATTGCTGTGGATAATGTCTATTACATACAACATGCATGTGTCTCTGGGTGTGCTTGGCTGTATAGGTGTAATGCATATCCTGATATATACATTGTCCATGTACATAGACACGGTGACAAGTCCATGCATTTATACAGAAAGGTAAGGCTGTGCATGTGCAAGTGATAATCGTGTGGAATGAAAGAGGGGACTATACAGTGTATTTATAAAATGTCTGCATACTCATAGGTATAATGTATTATTATGGGGGGGGACCGTATACTACAGTGTGTGTGCATGTATATGTAATGTATTATATAGACACACACATACTCCCCATATCTATATGGAGAAATCTATGCAGGTATAGGTTATATATGTATTCAAACTGGGGCAGGTGCATATATATAGGTGTGTATTGTATATCCCTATATATACATGCCCATATTAAACTTTGCTATCTGTAAAAAGGCGTATGTATATATTTTAAAATATGTATAAAGGTTGGGGGTGTCATGTATAGATACAGTGTTATATATGTATTGTTTGATACATGTTATATATATTCCTGTATATACATTCCAAATTTATATACACACACCATAAGACGTAAGTATTCATACACAAAGGTAAGCATACATGTGTGTAAGTGCATACATTCTATTTAAAGAGCGACAATTATGTTTTCAAAGGGGGAGGACAACAACTACGTCCTATAGATAGTACATATATATGTTATGTATCTATGCACACATGTACACACACACACAAACACACACACATATGTATGTAGAAAATGTCTGTACATGTGTGTATAGGTCTAGTGTATTACATATGGGGCTTGTATGTATGTATATGCACAGAGACAGCTCTTCCCCATATCTCTATGGTTAAATCTATATATAAAGATTAGGTATGTATGGGTGAGAGACTGTGTAGATACACCTATGTATTATATATGTGTGTGTCTGCACATGTATAGAGAGAGGTACGTGGTATTATATATTTATATATATCTCTATAGATCCCCATGACGGACTTGGAAAGCTATAAAAAGGTACATGTATATATGTGTGTGTGTGTATATATATATATATTTACATAGATGTATATATACATAAAAAGACTATGGAGGGAGGGGATGTTTGTGTATAGGCAAAATGTATTCTGTACATCCCTGTAACTATGTTTGGCAGCTATACACACACAGTGAGAAATCTACATATTTATATTTAAAGGTAAGTACACATGTGTGAGAGCACAGGTGTGTTCTATTTATAGCTAATAATTATATGTATTTAAAGGTGAGATGTATTAATAGTCTCTATATCCTGTATACTGTATTATATATGATCTCCATATAGTTTTAGTCTAAAGACATGTCTATCAATAGCTATGTAAATACAAAGGGAGGTGTGTTCATGTATAGGTATCATCTCTTACATATATATCTATCCAATAAATATATATACACATACAGAGAAATATGTATGCATTTCTACAGAAAGGTAGAGGGGTTGTATATATTTTATGTAATGGTAGATAACTGTATGTCTTTCAAGGGAGCACTCTACCTTGTGTGTATAACAAGGTCTATGTATAATGTATTCTATATGGGGCTCATACAGACAATTCCTCATCTCTATATATAAAGATCATGTGTACATAAAAGGCAGGAGGGGAAGGAGAGAGTGCATCTCTACACCTGTGTATTGTATGCAATAAATGTGTGTGCTCATGTATGTATATACAGGTATGTGGCATTATGTATAGCTGTGTATCCCTGCCTATACATCCCCAGTGTATATAGAAGGAGATAGATAAAAGGCATATGTGCATAATTTAAAGACTCTGTC
>VZTI01001175.1:508372-538079 GCA_013397865.1 Struthidea cinerea | reverse complement strand
TTATGTATAGCCCTATGGGTACACATGTACACACACACACATACAGAAAAAGGAGTACAAGGTGGAGGGTTGTATGCTGTTGTAGCAGTAGCTAACTCCAGGTATTTAAAGGGAGGGACTATGGCCTATAGGTACTTATTGCCTGTCCATGTACTCAAGCAGGCAGAATGGATTATAGATGCAGTTCCTTATGCATGCATACATACCCCTTTATGTATATAAATGGTATGTATGCTAAAAATACATAAATAATATATAAATATACATAAATGCTGTATGACTAAACCTCTAGGTGTTCACGTTTGGGAGTGACTGTATATACACACACATAGTTAGGCATACAGTGTAAGTTACACCTGCTCTCCCTTCAAACAAACATTAGAGCGATGGGTATAAAAGCCTGCTCGTTGTACTCTGTGTGTGTGTGTGTGTGTATATATATATATATCTCGATGGGTTAAAGGGGGACTGCGTACTATAGTGTGTGTGTGTGTGTGTGTCTCAAATGGCTTTGTGTACATAGATACAGGTACAAAGCATTACACATGAACTTGCTATAGCGCTCTGTAGCCACTCCCCACTGTCCCTGCCCCCACGGGCTCTCAGCTGCTCTGTGCTCTGTCCCTGCAGACAGCGGAGTGCCCGAGGCCGCCATCTGCGTGGTGACCACGGCCGCCATCGACGTGCACCGGCCCAACATCTCCTCGGAGCTGTTCACAGTGGAGGTGCCGCTGCGCCTGGGCAGCACAGGGACCTCTGCCAGCATCACGTCGGGCAGCGCCTCACGCTCCACCGTCAGCTCAGGCACACGGGGCTGCAGCGAGAGCAGCCAGACCCTGGGCTCGTCCCCAGACTGCAGCACGGCCTGCGAGGAGCCGGCCGAGGCCAGCGCGGGACCACGGCCAGAGCTGGCGCCCGCCCGGCAGCGTGTGGCCCATGCCGTGGTGCAGGAGCTGCTCTCATCCCTGTCAGAAGAGGCCTGCTTGGCGCAGAAGGGGCTGGATCCTGTCAACCTGAAGCTGCCTAGCCCAGCGGGCTCGGTGGGGGCCAGCCCTGACCTGGGCCACCGGCTCAGTGTCTACAACCGCAGGAACCAGGAGAGTCTTGATGTCTTCCAGCTCAAGCCACTCCTCGACTGCCCCCAGGGTGCCCCAATGATTGAGGAGAAGTATGGGGCACTGGGGCCCCCAGAGCCACGGCTGGGCAGGGTTCCTGAGGCATAGGACCAGCCTGAGGGAATAGGGACTCCTGTGGGGACACACTCACCATGCTGGCCCATGAGGTTGCCACAGGCGCGGTGGCAGTGCTGAAGGCAACCTGTGGCATCTCCTGCCATGGCCACCAGCCCAGGGCGAGGCCAGCGGCGCCTCTGCTCGCCAGTGGCTGTGGCACATGACCTACCTGCCCTGCCACCAGCTCTGGGCCAACTGGGACCTACAGCGGCCATCTGGGAACAATGGACCTTCCAGCAATTTTAGGCCAATATGGACCCACAGTGCCTGTGGGACAAATAGACTGTGCTGGAAACACCATGGACCTTCCACCAGTCCAGGGCCAGCACAGCCCCATAGTGCCCAGGGGCAGGACAGAGCTGCTGGACAGCTTGGGCCCAGCCTGGCTCCCCAGTCAGACCCCCCAGCCTGACCCTACCCAGGGGCTGAGCATGGCTGGGAGGGGTGTGGAGATGGGAATAAAAATTGACAAACACATACTGCCTCCTGCCTTGTATCGCTCTTGCCTTCTTCTCTTACCTGCCTTCCCTGTCTTGCTTTCTTCCACCCCACCACTCCATGTGCCATGCAATTGACCACCAAAAAAACCCCAACAAAACCAAAAAACAACCATCCCAACACCACAGTGACCAACCCCACCTCTTTCCAGTAAAATCCTTTATTTGGCCTTACTCCACAGCGCCAGGTCCTGTCACCAGCACTCACTTCTTCTTCAGGAGCTCCGTCATCTCTGGCACCGCCTGCAAACACCAGTGCCAGGGTAGTGCACGTTCCCCTCTGACCCCCTCATACTCACCCCTGTGCAGTTTCCAGCCCTGCAATTACACTGCCCACCCTCCCACCCAGCACACCACTCCAGGGGCTGTGGGTCACCCCAGCTCACAGCACTCCCCACTTCTCTCCTGCTGAATAAAGCCTCTTAATTATTTAAGAGAGCTACATTTCCATTAGGTGGAAATAATGCATTCGTACAAAATTTATTAAGGAAATTGTCTACATGGTGTTTCTTCAGAATGTGACTTTGTCTCTGGCTTACAAAGAGGCCTGTGCTCACCACGGAGCCAGCAGGCATTATTTCAGGAATGGCATTAAGTGCTGGCAGAGCTTCTGCTGGTGCCTCCACAGAGCCACGACACTCCCGCCACTCACATGTGTGGCCAGGCACAGGCAGTGACACACAGGCCCTGGGACAGGGCTGGCTCACAGGGCTCCAGAGGGAACTGCAAGCTCCTCCTGGGCATTGGTCAGTGAGGCAGCAAGCCCAGGCAGAAATAATCACCCCTCCTGCCAACTCTCTACTTCCAAACTTTATGAAGCTTAAAAATACATGCAAGAACCTATGTGCAGTTATTTCCAAAATGGTTCAACCTCAGGAAACCAGAATTGAGGCAGGCTGGCTGTGACAGCCCCCCAACACAACCTACTTGCAGGGATTCAATTTTAAGCATGTAAATCATGACATCAGAAAGCAAATGTTTAAACAACCCAAAGGAAACACCCTCACACAGGCATCGTTAACATTCATTAGATTATATTAAGCTCCTGTCAGCTCTCCCAAAGTTATCCTGCACATCAAGTTTAGCCTCACCTGAAATAAGTCTGCTACCAGTCCATAGTCTGCCACTTGGAAAATTGGAGCTTCTGGATCCTTGTTAATAGCAACAATGGTCTGCAAGCAAAGTTAAAGCACCATATGAATCTAGATGTTGATCATCCTCTGGGGCTGGATTACAGTGCAGGTCTTAGCCAGGAAACAGGCTATATTCTCTCCGAGAAGCAGAAGATTTATCTGGGTATTTAATATTTTTCCATCTCAAAAACAAACACCTCCCCTCCCTCCACATATACCACAGTCTCCCTGAAAAAAAAACCAAAACCCTCCCTTCCCTGCTCATCATACACATCTCTGCTGAAAAGCTGTTGAAAAGCTTAGAAAAAAATTACTACAAAAGATTTTCTGCACACTCTAAACTGCACCACTGCAGAACTAACCTGGAGGCAGCAGTTACAACGAGCACAATAAAGCCCTGCCCAAAGGCCTCTGTTTTTAAAATGGGACACAGCATTTAATTTGTCAGACAGTAGAAAACAGCACAACAAATCCCAACACAATGAGCCAGAAAGCGTCTTGGCTTAAACTCTGCCATACAGGTAAATCATCCTGTAACTGCCTGTGACAGCTTCCAGCAAAATAAGCACGGGTGGGTGTCCACATCAGAATCTGCAACAGGATGGGGAGCACTCCACAGAGGGAGGGAAAAGAAATCTTAAAGCAAACCCAACAGCTCACAGAAGGAGCCTTACACCAAGCAGGGGCCCAAAGCACAGCACCGGGGCAGTTCTGCCTGCCCGCCTCCACACTGCCACTGGGAACAGTGACTTGAGGCAGTTCAAACCCAACGGGCAGCTGAGGCACTTACCTGCCACACTCCATGTTTGTTTTACTCCCTCCAGTGAAAGTCCAGCAAAATTAATGGCTCAGTGAGCATGGGCCTAGTGGCAGTAACTCAAAGTTTACAAATCCTGTGGTTTTAGGCCCACGGAAATGTTATTTCTTGGCAGGCCGTTTGTCCCCTCAGAGTCCCTGTAAAGGACCCCATCAGACATGCAAGCACTGCCCCTGCCCTCTGGCCAGCTCACAGCCAAGGACCTGCAAGCAGGCAGCAATGCTGCCCTTGAAATTGTTCTCCCCCGAGCTTTATTGGTTTTATTTCAGTTACCCTTGTTTGCAAATGCAAGCCTCCCCTGACAAGCTGCAGTGCAGGAAGCAAATCCAGGCTGTGATCCCCGAGAATAGCGGCCCAGTAAAGACTTTCTCTGACCCTACTGAGGCCTTGCCATGCCTTGCAGAACCATCCACAGGGGCTGATGCTGAGGCCCAGCCAAGGCCAGCAGTCAGTGACACCACAGGGGCTGCCAGCTCTGTCCTTAGCACAAAAATAATTAACACCAATTGCTTGCAAAACTATCTGAAGCTTTGGTTTGGCAGCCTAGTCCTTCCTCTGCCTTCTTTAGCTGAAGTAACTTCAGTAAGATTTGCTTTCCTACCTCATTGCTAATTCAGGTAAGCAGCAAAAGTGTCACCTTGCTCACAACAGAACTTTGTGAGTTAAATCTCTCAATAAGAAAAGATAGGGGAACTCTCATGAGGGAATTAGAAATAAGGAAAGAAAGCAATGATTCTCCAGGTCTCCTCAAAAGCTGCATTTTCTACCTTGCTGTAAAAGAACAAATAAATTATACATTTCACTTGGTAGAAAGCGTCTGACTGCTTTGGAAAACATATCCTGAAGTGTACAAGTGCACAATGCCAGATTATTCAGAGTGCTGAGAGAGGACAGGAGACGCTCCAGAGAGCTCCGATGGCTGCCTAAGTCTTTTCCGTAACTACCCCACCTAAATGCTTTAGCTAAAAGGAAGGCAGAACACATTCCAAATACCAATAACTAAATCTGAATTTTACAACAGACACATTAGCTTACACTAAAAAAAACAGTGAGATATGGGAGCAATGCAAGGGTTAAATATGCATCTCATATCAACAAATTTAATCTGCCCTTATTTCTTATAGCAGAACACCTCAAAATATCAAACATGCCATTGGAAAAGCCATAAAAGCAGAGGTTTTGCTGTTAGGATAACATCACTGCTCAATATTTTTCTATCAAAGGAAATTCTGGCACTTCAAGTCAGAGGTTCTCAGTGTTGCTGGCAGTCTAAACTGAGATAAGGCAGCAGATAAACACAAAGAGGGCCACATCAAGTCTTATACATCTTTCAATACCCAGTTCTCAGTCAGTGGCTGCTACTCATCCCACCTGCCCATCTCCTCACTGACCCAAGGGCACAGCTGGAGGCTGAACTCCTCCAAACAAAGCCACTTGTGCCGCTGTGGCCCAGCAGTGTCCAGAGGAGCCGAGGTGGCCATGGCAGCAGTGCTGCACCTGGACTCTCCCTCTGCTGCACTGCAAGCAGGAGACACTGTGGCAACACTGTTCCGCTAAAGCCCTCGGGAATACACTGCTATAATTCCCACTTCTCAATAGTGACCTTCACCCCTGCCCATCATTCACCCTTAAAATTTTGAATTTTGGTTGTTTTTTCCTCCACTGCATCAACTAATGCTAACACCACTCAAATCCCTGCTTTTAGAAAGCTTATCATTTCCCTCCCCACCCCCCGAAATATTTAAATAATACATGAGAAAAAAAATGGTAAGAAAGCAGAGATCATCCTACCACACAGGCTGGTTTGTGAGGACAATTGCCAGTCACAAACTCACTGATCTGTCGCTGGTTAAACACAAGAAACTACCTACAAAGTTTTGCGACCCTTTTCCTCAGCTTTATAAACTATTCGAAGTTGTGGCTTGGTTAAGTTCTTTCCCTGAAAATAGAAAAAAAAAATACATACCCTTTTTAAAAAGTTACTGTGGGAGGCAGGACCTCCAGTTTTTGATGTCTGGCATTTGATAGTATCAATCAGCAGGTAACTCTGCTCCTCTTTCCACACACTGCACTGTGGACCAAACTGGCAATTCCAATTTTGGACTGTTTGCTTCGGCAACTAATGAGTTAAACCTTTTAAAGTTTTACTGCCGTTTTATAGCAGGTTTCCATTTGAATGGCTAAATGCAGGAATGTCAGAGACATCTTTTACTTTATGGAATAGTAAGTTCATAATTCAAATTGCACATTGTTATGCATGAATTAATATGTCATAGTCTGGAATAAAGGCAAATGGAACTATTGTATAGAATTCAGGCATATGTGCTTCGGGTTGGGGTTTTTTTTAAACAAAGTCAATTAGCTGCTTCCACTGATCACTTTGGGTTGTAGTGCAAAGGTTCTTCTACTGTGTGAGATGTTTTGGCATAGTATCTGGTTTTTTGTCAAAGAGTGTTTTAAAGCAGCAGGAAAGTAGGAAAACCATCTAAAGCACTGATGCAAAAGCAAGGGAGTCAACTAATTTCCTTCCTCAAAAATCTTTTCTAGTACATCCACCTTTACATACCTTGCTGTCTTTCATTCCAGCCAAGTGTTGGATTGCTCCAGATATTCCCACAGCAATATAAAGTTCCTAGAACAAAACAAGAGAGAGACATTTTTGGTACCCACACCATAGTCTCAGTAAGCTCTCACAAACCTTAATCCAAATCAATTACACGCAGCAGTTTTTGCATTACAGTAGTTTCCAATACTAAAGGCAGCTGATGATAGGTTCCCTTCCCCACCTGGGGATGCAATGTGACCGCAAAAGGAGAATCCCAAAGGAGCATCTAGCAAAGACAGATGAGAGGAAAAAAAATAAACAAAGTCTGCATCAAAAACATACAACAGTGCTCAGCTAAAGGACAGGGCAATCCATGTTATCCATGACGCTGGAGATTCCCGGTGCAAATATTAAGCAAGATAACCTACAGATGGATAATGCAGTTGCCCAAAGAGCAAACCAAGGCTTTTGTTCGAAGGCCCTCAGAGCCTTTAACTAAGACAGAATGCACAAAGCTGAAATTGGGGTGCTAAACTTTGAAAGGGTCCCTATAGAGCAGGATAAAGCTTTGAGGTACCCAAGTGGGCTGGTGCACAGCACACCTGCAGTTTCTGTTCCTTACCCCAACCTTCCATGTCCACATGGCCTGAAGCATTCCTTCCCCGCTCACGGTCCTCTCCCACACGGGATGAGTACAGAAGGTACACCAGGTACACCAACATCCTTACACACTGGGGTTCCCAGTTTCACATCTCCAAAGAGTCTTACATTCAGAAGAGATGAAAATTTCTAGGCAAATAGATCTGTATCACCTGTTTTATTCACAGCTGAAAAGTATTACTTCTCCTTGGGCTGAAAGTCATCCATTCTATCATCTATCCAAAACCAAGGGTAATTCAGCTCCCTGACAGTTTTTCCAGCACCACAAGTCCAAGCAGCAGTCAGAGCTGTACTCTTTAGCTAACTAACATTACGGAAGAAAACTAAAGAAAGTATTTTTCATCAACTGATTCAATAACAGAAAATTAACACATAAATTTAGTTAGGGGCTCATCTGTCAAAAGCAGTCAAAAGGTGGTACTTCACACGTGCTTAGAAAAGACACAACCTCAAATACTAACAGAATTTCTCTTTTAAAAATACCAAGGATACTCCATATCTAAGAAAATACAAATCTAATTTAATTCCATAAATAATTCTGGGGGGGGCAGGGAGGATAAGAGGGTCAAAAACAATCTTACCACTGTGCAGCTGAAACTGCATTACAGTTAAGTGGCTTTTAGCATGGCAGAGGCAAGCCCAGCTGTGGGATATGCACAGACCTACAGAGGAGAGTGGCAAATGAAGGTGTTCAAACACAGACCCACAGAGGCTTCTGCCATACAAGCCTCAGAGTCATTGCATCAATTAAAGAAAAAAAGATGATTGCTTTCTGATATTTCTACAGCTAGACTCTGCTCATTATGCTGTTTTTTAAAAAGGAATAAATAAATGAAATTTAAGAAGTTTTTCTATATTCTTATACAAAAACTCTCTCCTGTAAAAACTGAAGGGAAGGGGAAATATAGCAGGAACAAAGTATTTCCTATCAAAAAGGCTTCCTTTGAAATTGAAACACAGAATCTAGTCCATGTACTTCCACAAAACCACACAGCTGGTGAGCACACTCAGAAACTCCTCTGCCTCAAGCAGGCTTTTACCAAGTGGATTACTATTGGAGGTCAATCCATTTTCACCACAGCTGCAATGTAACATAATATGTCCACATTAGAACTCATGGTAAGAATGCAGTATTTTAATTATACCAAATAAAAGAACAGATGTTACAGGAGAACTTATTCTAACATCATGCTGTCTTTAATACAAGCTCTTTTTAAAGACACATTACTGTAATTTGATTTTTTTTTAGAGCAATTCATTAAGTGCCAGTCATCCAGACTACCAGATACTCTTATCAGTCTGCTTAACATCGTGAAGTTCAGTCTTTGGAAAGAATCCAGCTTACCAGGAGCCAGATGCCTATGAATATATTCTATTAAAATATCTAGGAAAGACAAGGATGTTTCATTAGAAGGACATTTGTAAATCACCAGGCTTGTCTAAACGCATTTATTATGCATCTAGGCCATGGCCTTCTAGATTATGTGCTTTTGGCTCCCTGGTTCAGACAACTGGTCCTTTCAGTCAGCTCTAACCCTGAGCAGATCACCTCAGCAATGTTTTCATACAGAGAACACACAGGACAGCAGGGTTCTTATCAACAGTTCTATGTTGTAAAAGATTTGACTGCTTCAATATTAGTTTTAGTCTATTCTGCTGTTCAGTAGAAGGGACCCAAAGGATCCACAATGTCTAAATGATAAAGTTTCAGGACTGTTCACTGCTGTCCATGAAGAGAATTCAACTGGTCATCCAGAGAGGATATAAAGCATTGAGAAATTCAAATCCTTATTTATTTTCAGAGTAATAACCTTGTTTCGATGTTTTCCCTGAAATCACTAACTTCTATCAGGCCTTTTGCAGAGTTCTGTCATTGCTGTGTCAAAGTCCCAGGTCAGGACTGTAGCCCCAAGCCCCACAAAGCAAGTGAGGGAGGGAAGCAGAAAGCAGATAGGTACCCCAGGGCAGAGTCCCTTCCAGAGTGTGCTGGGCCATGGCAGCACAGAGCACAGCAAGCTCTGCAAGGAGCTCTCTGTCCTTCAGACCGAGCTCTCTTGTGCAGGAGACCCACAGCAAGGCACAGAACAGATGAATCAGAGTCTGGGTCGCACCTCTCAGGGGCCAGACATGGCTTTACACCAACTTCAAGTTCCAGCTTTTTGGAACCCTGGAAGTTGCTCTTAATTACTGCTGTCAGGCAGCTGATCCACAGCCCACAATTACAGGCACTTACAGCAAAGTTCAGGACATGGAGTAGCATTTATCAACTCCCTAGTGTTGGGCACAGGCAGATTTTTACTGAAGGGCTGCTGCCAGCACTGTGCCACACAAGAATGGGCAACAAAACATTACACACTTTCCAGACCAAAGGGTTCACAGCACTGTGAACAAAAGAAGTGCCAAAAGCAACTGAAGTCAAGGAAGCGAAAGTTCTGGTGGTGTAAGAACATGACATCAGGTTAGAGAATTGTCTTGGCTCTCAGTAATTTCATTTCACACAGGAAATACTGTACATACATCACAGCCATGCCACAAATATTTTTATGAAGTCGCTGGCAGACATCAGCACAGGGAAAGAACGCCAGAGAAGGGTGCTGATGGCAAGGAAGAGCAGGATGGAGGGAACGCATGGCACAGGACACTGAATGCACCAAACAGCCTGAGACTGTACAAAGCAGAGGACAAGGAGGCACCATGAGGGATTACCAACACTCCAGATCTGTTGCTGCTGGAAGGGCTTGGTACATCAATAGTGGGCAGATGTGAAGGGGGGCACCAGCACCCACAAGGCTCCTCACAAGGGCTACAGCAGCAGCCCAAGGTGACTCTGCTGGCCAACTGGCACAAAGGCCAAGAGAGCTTTAATTTGTCCTGCCATGCGACATCCTGCACAACTCCGGTGGCAGACAGGACCCTGACAGAGACCTCCAAGTTTATAAGCACAGATTTGCATCACAACCACCCTAAAAAAACCCCACAGCTCCAACTCCCAAATTTATCCTATTCAAAGTAAGATTCCAAACCAAAAATCCACCTTCTCAGTTGCTAGATAAAGTATTCATCTAGACTTATATTTTTTTAACAAAAATGACCATGGTATGTCTTATAGAGTCATTACATGCTAATCATTAAAATGAAAAAAATCCTCCTTAGCTATTCCCTAAAATGTATTTCTGCTTCAGACATACCCAACTTATATATTGGCAGACTTCATTTGCACAAATCTGCCCATCTGGCTGCAGAATCCATACAGCCAGTTACGTTACATGCTGTTTGGATAAATGCACAAGAGTGCCAGACGTGGATGATTGTAATTACCAATATGCCAATGCAGTTATGTTCCTGTGCATACAGACCCTTCCAATTATTTATAGAATAATTTGTGGCATATGATATTGCTTCATTTATACTTACCAGAATATTTAAATATGCCTTAGGCTGCCTTGAGGCAGTTAAGGTACATTTGCTTAAGAGAACTACAAGAACAGTTTTTATTTCAACTCCCAGTGCCTTTGAATGGTGCTGTGACAGACCACAGTGCAGCCACAGGTGCCCCATAAACTAAGGTAGCTACTTTGCAAGCATGTTGTCAGCTGCTATTGATTTTTATGACAATTTTTGAATTATGCTGAAAACCTCCAACACACATCAATTTATCATCCTACCAATGGATGCTTTTAAACAGGCCAGTTTAATAAACCCCTCTGGCACACAAACTATTTTTAAACGCAGCTCAGATATTTTATTTTCTTTGCAAGAGTGAAAGGACAATGAAATTAGAAAGAAATCTTTGTGATCAGAATTGCTTTGTACAAGAGATTCCTTCCAATTACAAGCTATTAACCCAATAAAATATTTTCTGGCTTGACAGTAGTTCATCTCTATTACACTGTATATCACACACTTCTCCAGTATGTACTGCTTTGATGCAGCTGAACACATTCTATTCAAGAAGCACACATTACTAAACTAGAGCCCAGCTACAGTTTATTTTTCACTTTAAGAACCTTTGATCAGCCAAGCTATGCAATTACTCTTAAGCATGGTTAGGGTGTCTGCTGGAGTGCAGGGCCATACAGCAATTTTTTTTCCCTCTCTCCAGGGAAAAGCACATCAATTGCTTTCAGCTAAATGCACTCACATATGAATATTTTAGTACAATTTAATGTTTCTGCACCAACCCCAAAGGAGCAGAGCATCAATTTGTGAACATAGTTTTCTTGGAGTTAAAAGCTACACTGGATAATGCAGGATGAAAGAGGTTGTCAATCCTTAGCTTTTTAGCAAGTCAGAGAAAGACAGTCTGTAAATTCAGTCCCAGCTGCACCTCTGAAGTTTGCCACCATAAAGCTACTTTTCAGCAATAGTGAATTATCAGAGGAGATATTCCAAAAACAATTTCCCAAGCACAGCTGGTTTTCCCAATGCTATTTCCATCTGCTACCTACCTAACAGCCCCAACCATTTATACCATGCAAAGTGCACCTGCTGGTCTGTTAATAACACCCACAAACCTGATGTACAAATAACACATTCCTACAAAGCAGTGAGCTGAACATAGCAGAAATTACGTACCGTGCTTTTAAAGAGAGAAACTTTGGCATCTCAATATTCCCTTGTATGTGGAACAAATGAGGAAGTAATTAAGATCTTATCATTGATAAGCAGAGTAGAACACTTTTTAAAGTAAGTACAATCCAGACGAGAGGAGTGACAATTCTTATGATGCCAAGGGAACTATTAGTTTGTTATGTTGTTAGTCATTTTAGGCAATGAGAACAAAAAAGAACAAAAATACTAGAATAAAATATGCCTTGTTTCACTTTCCTTATGCTTCCTCACAAGAGAGTGAAGGGAAACAGCAAATAAGCTAATCTGAACAAGCAAAGGATCCCTAAGAAAGCGATGGCAAGTAACACTCAAGGGCAGTTAGCATCCACTTATTACAAAGAAACCCAAAGTACAGGAATTATGTAAATGATGTGATACTGTGCCTCCCCCTACCTGCTACTCCCAAAGCAAGATGACAACTACAAAGTGCTAAAAAGCCACTCACTGCAAGGGATGCCCAGGAAAATACTGGGGCACAGAGAGGCTCAGAAAGCATCCCATTCTCTTGTAGAAGATGGGCAGCAACAAGAATTCCACTGTTCTTCCACAACTTTGGTGCCTTTCAACTGAACCACCATCTCACTCTTCAGCATCTCGACTGAAGATGCACCTCTTTTCCCCTCATGATTACAGTCAATTTCTGACAGTTGTAAATCTGCCTCCCTTTTGAAGTTCCTTCAATCTGTTACAGCCAGAGGGACCCTCTAGCATGAAACTGAAGCTGAAACAGTGAAGTCAAGCAGTTTCCTCCTGGCCATCACATCAGAACTACACTGAATTCCCATCTGCCTTGCCCACCCGAGGTTTCTCAGCACATGCACTTGCCTTCTGTGCAATCATATCATATATCTAGCATGATCATTTAATCCAGTGCCAATTATTACCACATCATATATTTCCTAACTTGTGCCTTCCTGAGTTTTCCACCTCAGTTTCTTGTCATCTGTTAGTGTTTTGTGCCCAATGTTGAAAGTAACAAGACAGCAGCAACTGAACACCTTAAAATAAAAAATAAAATAAAAAAGAAAGTAGTTTTGCCAGCTAGGAAATCCTATAGCAAAAACTAAGGCAGTTCTAGAGTTAGACCCTGAAAGAGCACTAATTTTAGAAGAGTGAACATTTAAACTCTGAAGAGATTAAGCTAGAAGGACACCTTTCAGGCAGCAGCTGATCCTTCACAAGGACAAAGGGTAACAATATAAACACACACTTGCCATAAAAAGCAGTGTCATTGAGGTTTTGGCTGTTGTCTGGGGACAAGAAGTTGAGTGTGAGATAATCCCAGTACAACCCCATCTTCCTTCAAAAGCTGAAGGAAGGATATAATTAATTAAAAATAGAATGCAAGGGAAGACCTGGGAAACCATGGGAACAGGTTGGGCATTCAAAGATAGCTGCCTAGTGGCACTGCAGTGTAGGACTTCCCACCTGGATCATGGATGCTGCTCCAGAAGGAAGTGTCCAGGTCCCACACAGTCCCCAGCAGTCCTGGGAATGCACTTCTCATAGCCCAGCTGGCTCAACAGCATAGGACCCCCACCAGTGACCATCAGTCCCCCCCACACCTCTTCCTCACCAACCTGCACTGCAGAGCTCACAATTCAGCAACCACCAGAACCTAGGAAAGGTTTAGAGCAGTTGCTTTCCTTTTCTCCCAAGTCAGAGTTTATTTTTTGTTGGAATATCAGACAAATTGCACAAGTTCCTGAGAAAGATTACATACTGCTTTGCATGTTAGAAATGTTACTAATTATGCCTTGGGTAAGGAAAGCTAATACTGAACTAATAAATGAAGCATTCATGTTCCATTTACAAAAGTTTTAAACAACTGGAAAAAACATTTTTTACTTTCTTCTCCACACCTGTTTTGTTCTTCTTTCTTTGTGAACATGAGAGAAAGAACTGGGAAGATTTTTACTGTGCAAATTAACACCCCTAACTATTTGAAATTTCTAATCTAAAAATAGGAGGTACTCTGCAGTAGTGGTGGTAGGCTTGATTTGTGTAGGGAATTTAGTATTTTCTAACTGGATATACTTAACTAATATCTAGTAGTAGGCACTCATAGGAAGGATATTTTTATCCAAAACCAGCTAATTTAAACATTCTTACAAGGGCTTTTTTCTTAAACAGAAACTACATACAGTACTTAACCTGAGAACTGAATTTCATTTTTCTGCAGAACATCTGCATATAAGAAATAGTGGGGAAAACTGGCTTCTGATTATAAAAAATATGCTAAAATGGTTGTCACTGATTAAAGACACTGAATATACTAAATTGCTTTTTTTAATTAGGAAGAAAACATTTTATATTTTAATATATCCACTTATGTCTAAAAATTTCCTTCCTTCCATCTCATCAAATAATACAAATCAGCCTTCTCTTTCATGAGGCAGAATGTTCAAATAGGAGCTGCAATCACCTGAAATCAACAGGTTAAAAAAAAGGTACTAACAGAAACAAAAATAATGCACTGAATATTTTAACAACTGGACTAAAACTGTACAAAAGAAAAATTGCCAAAGATCCAGTCAAAACCCAACAATATGCAAAAATACCAACATGAACAAAACCTTGAAGCTTAAGAGTCCAAGGCTACTCTAGAAGAGCAGATGTGCTGTGTAGGACCAGGGATCAAACCGACACAAGGTGAAATCTGTGCTCTTTAATTAACTGCATTCTTCCATCACTTAAGTAAAACGAACTCCAGTTGTTCCTTGAGTGGCAGTGTGTTCATGTATTAATACCTCAGCATTTTGGAAAGCTGCTGTGGCTGTGAGGTTCTTGGGTCCTGTGATGCACTGGGCAGCACTCCTAAAAACTGAACCCAGTCACAGTATTATGAAGGACCAATGACCAAAAATACCCTTTTTCCTTCCCCAAATCCACAATTGAAGGCACAGGGGAAGAAATAGGCAGCCCTTTCAGACCATTATCTTCTTACCCAGTGATGAGCACAGAAAAACACCCCAGCAGTCATACAGAAAAAGCAGTAGAAGCACGTCCCCTCTTCCTGAGCTTGTAACTAACCCTTCTCCCTCTGTAGTCTCAAAACTGACCCAGTTCCAGAGTCTTCGAAAACAATGCATTCCAATCCTCCACTGAGACTGGGCAAGAGACTATTAATAGAAGTGTAAGAGCACACACGAAGATACTTTCCCATCAGAAGTTAACAGCTGCACAGGAGAACAAGCGTGTCTCAGACTCCAAGAGTTTCTTGTATCTGAGACTCTTCCCCTGCTTAAAACACACGCACCCAGGAGGGCACACACCATGTCAACTGTAGCTCAAAACTGAACACAAAACTCAGGTCTCGGCTACTCTACCTGACCAATGTACAAACCTGCTTTGCAATTCTCCAGATAGAACATCACAAGCGCTCCCTGAATTGACACTGAGCACATCTCATACAGGGAGAAAGCAGCGTCTTCTGAGAACTGCTAAAATAGCCAGTGTCATCTTGACCTGACCAAAAAAGCTCCGTTCTTCTTCAAGTCAACTCTATTTTCCACTGCAGAGAATAATTTTCTAGCTACAGTACCAAAAAGACAGTGAAGTAGAATTAGGAATGTTAAATTAAGAATTTGCAGCTTTCAACTGCTTCATATTTAAGATACCTATCCAGCACACTGAAAAATTAAAACCTCTAGTCAGCAACTCTGTGGGCTTAGTATCAATTCAACTTGCATTTCATTGCCATTAGCATTTAATATTTTCTATAGTTCTAAGCCACTGAATGCTACCCTTGCATGTATTTTAGATCCAGATTAAATATCTGAAATTTGAAAGAAGAGGCATATAATTTCCAGTACTCTGCACAACTCACTATTTAATAAATATTTGTTAGAAGTGAGATGAGAGAAAAATGCATCAGCCTGTGGACAAATAGATGAAGCACCATGCAATTGTGCCAGTTCAGATCATTTATGACATCATAGTTTAATATTCATTCACCAGTCCTGACTAAAGGCTATTTAACAGTCCTCTAGAAGGGACAATGACAACACTGATGTGATCCTATGATGTGGCTTCATGTTCTTATGACACTCACATGTTGCTATGGGCCATCTGTAGCAAAATACAGCACTGTAACATCATAAAAAACCAGCCTTTTTTGTTTCAACATAATTGTTTATGTGCCCTTGACTCTGGAAAGAATGTTCATTGTTGAGCCTTAACACACAAACCAGAGCTGAGCTGTCTTCAAATTAATATTCTCCACCTCATTGACGGATATTTGGGTAGTGAAGAACTAAGGATGGTTAGTCTCATCTCATGCCCTTTGAAAACACACGCTTAGCTTACACCCTGGTAAGCAGAAAGAGTTAGGGTTGCATTTATAATCCACAGCACCTCCCAATTTCCTTACACAGCAGACGTTAATATCACTGCTATCAAGATTTTGGAATGACCTTAGTCTTATCAATAGGTCTACTTCGCAGAAGGACTGTTTTGTAGCAGTTGGTTATCATATAGATTTACAGGGTGAAACACTAGCATGCCTAGAATTAGCTCCACTCAACCTCACAGGGTTATCATCAGATGGCCTCTGATGAGGACTTGGAAAAAAGTAGCAAACACCCCTATCCACAATTCAAGACAGAAGAAATCAGAAGCACGAAACACCTGTCCAAGAAAATCCAGCAGACAGAGTTGACAACAGAATCACAAGTTCCTGTCTTTGATATCCAAGTATTACTCTATCCTGCTGGATGTATCACTGGAAAAATAATGGTCATGGTTTGAATTTCTTAAATTTGCAGCAATGGTACAAAGGCATTTCAGATGCTATCAAGGCTTTGAACATGCACAGCTTTTTAGTATTATTTAAATTATTATGATTTGGTAAATGCAGCAGTTGAAATATGATGAGTTTCTCTACTAAGTTTCAGCTCACTCTTCCTTTCTGGTCTCATTGAGCCATTAACAAGTTAAAAGTTGCTCCTTGGTGCCTTCTGTTGCCATACACAAAGAACTGCGTACTGAGAGGCTAAACCTTTACTCTGTGGAGCTCAGTGTAGCCCCGACAGATCATCACATCTCAGTAGGTGTTCTGCTGCACACTGAGGCGAGCTACATTGGTACCGTTACCATTTACAAACACTCAAATGTGCTTTATCCAGCTACAGCTTTCCTTGTACGTCCTCTGGTCATAAAGAACAATGAAAGTAGTCTCAGACTTCTGCATGACAGAAAGCCCCACACAGATACAAAAAGACACAGAAATCAGTTCCCTGTGACATTGGGATGCAGAAATAGCAGAAAAAGATGTGCAGCATGTTATTGCTCAATATTAAGCCACTCAGTATGTCCTTCTTGGTATTCCACTCTACAGCAGCCAATCTGTAGATTATTTCTCTCTTAAATTTCTTGCACTTTCATTTCTTACAAAAATTTTGCTTTGAATGTACTGCAATAATACAGTAACAGTTACTAATAGTTTTTTAAAAATCATCACCTGTAAAAACCCAGAACACACAACTGCCAGAGATCAAGCTATGGATTGATATAATTTTGGGTTTATGACAGTAATGACATCTTTTAGCACATCAATGCCAGCTGCTAGGCAGCTAAAAAAAGGTTCGGGCAACTATGAAAAAATCCACCATGCAAACCCCCTGACAAAGCTGTGTCACAACACACCCCATTGACCCAAAGGAGAGATTTCCATCCCAGCTTGCTTCTGCCATTTTGTAAACACATGGTCAAGTGACAGTATCACAGTGGGCACACTGATGTTCCTGTTCGGCTCAGTATTAAGACTGAGCTCATCTCTAAGTGCTTGCTCTGAAGGAAAATGCATGCTAGAAAACATCCCAGCTCTATGATGAGAGATATTTCCATACTTACTGGTGCTACTATTTTGCCCGTCTGTCCAACTTGCATGTCATTAGGAACAAAGCCAGCATCAACAGCTGCACGGGAAGCTCCAACTAGTTGAAAGAAAATATTTCCAATGTTTTCTCTTAAAATATTTGCAAGCCAAATTTATATCACCATAAAAGCACATGTAGTACTGAAGAGTCCCACACTCTAAGGGCACGTATTTAAAACTTCCCTCTTAAAAGCTCTTATGGTAATCCCTCTCTATACCACTAGCTAAAAACTTCCAAATACTAAGTGCTAATGCACTTCATAAGCAACAGGAAATCCTTACTCCCAGCACCAAAGGGCCATATATTTAAAACCAAGGATTTCAATCTGGCATATTTCCATGATTTTTTCTTGTTGCTCTGTCAAAAGAAGATTTTCCCATAAATGCCTTCCCAAAATGTTCCTTCAAGTTTGAATGGAACATATGTGCCATCTTATATTGCTGTGAATCTCAAAAGTCAGGCATAGTAAAGAAAAATATCAAAGTAAATTCAAAAATGCCATATGGACATTTAGTTAGCAAAGACACCAATTTAAAAACTAAGCCAGTCATCTAAAACTATAAATTTATACACACGTAAAAGCTAAAATTAATGGAGTTAAAACATGAAAGCAAACAGTTTCTCCTTCTTTTCCAACCTTTATACAAAATACTTTGCTGAAACATTGTATATGGTTGATTTTCTCCTGTTAATACAAAAGCATGGCAAAAGGACAGAGCCACTCAAACTACAATGTGAGTAGGATTCTGTAAAGAAGTAGTATAAAAGGACGTATGCAGAAAGTATCGGTTCTTCAAAATGAGCTAGGACTTCACTTTTTGTTTGCAAGCTTCTGTTCTGGAGATTTGAGAAGGACAGGGAATATTACAGGTTAGTATTTTGCTTCATACACAGGCATTTAAATATAGTTGTCAAAACTTTATCTATTAATAAACTAAGAACATTTTAACAGTTTGATAGAGACATGAAAATAAAAGACTTCAGATGAATTCTGGTTTTAATGTGACCTTTTTAAATATAATAAACAGGGTTAAAAACATATGGAGGAAAACAAGTTTACCTGCAGCATGCAATTGATCTGCAAGGTCATATAACAACTTGAAATTTTCACCACTCTTCAAGCCCCTCCCTAAAAAGTTAAGAACAAAAGAAGATCAAGAAAGAAGAACAAATGTTTTAGGATTTTTTTTTTTGCCTATGTAAACTTTCTGTATGAGCACTAGCATTTGCAAAGACTCAAAGATATGCTTGCACAGGGCATTTTTGGATACATAAATACTAACCAGTATTTAATATTTGGAGATTTAGCTTTTGTCTTTGCCATTAATATTTCATATGTATAAACCAACATCATTCTGTCTTGTTTGCTTCCTGCACACAGCACCATCAAGGTCATTCTCCAAAACCAGGGAAACAGCATTTTTTTTAACTAATTTGTGCTCCCTCTGCTGGCTTCAGGAACAAAACACTGTAGTGGGATTACTAAGAAATCATTTTAGCGTAGGCATACACTAAAAGTCACAGTCCATCACTTGATATCTAAAGAGCAGAATACAATCATAACAGGTTTTAAAATCATTAAGGTCATTACATAATAATGTTTGGGCTGACTGTAATGATCAGCAGTAATTTTAAACATGATAGATTTCCATCTAAAAACACTTCATATATCTAAAATTTTAAAGAGGCTCACCAAATATGACAATGCTCTTACAAAGCCCCCCAGCATATGCTAAACTCATGTTCTACCTCTTTACAAAACATGTATGTTGGGTGCTTCCCCAGTGGCCCCTATGGAATATTCCAGAATTACATCATAATTTCCTTTTTTTTTTAATGTATCACATTACAGTGTTCTGCTACAGATATTATTTAAGAAAGAGGTACCATTACTTAAATGCAACATCAGACAGTTTTAATGTTATCCACTCACCACCCGATACAACCACTTTTGCACTGGTGAGCTCAGGTCGATCGCTTTTTGTCAGCTTCTGCTCAATCCATTCAGAGATACCAACAGGTGGTGGAGGGGTCACTGCATTCACCAGATGAACCAAACATCCACAAGGAAAATGATAAAGCACGTGTTTTCAACGTGAAATCTGAGCTTCAGCTTAATTCAAAGTTCATTCTATAACCAATTCTACCGCAAGCTTTTGATGAGTCTCGATAGTTGCTCTGTGGCTCTAAGTAACAAGCCTCGTGCACTAGTTGTGTTTAAGGAACCTACAGTAAAAACTGCACTAAAATGAATTCTGTTGTACAAATGTTAGACCCTGATACCAATCCAGCATAAGAAGTGTGATTCTTACTATCACAGGCAAACCAGTCAATCAGGCAATGCACCAACAGTGCAATACACTAACTTCAGCAACATGTGATTTCTAACATCCACAGACGTTAAGAAATACAGGATGGTTCAGAGGCAGGTACTAAGCCACAAAACAAAAAGGCCCACAGTGAAAAACAGCAGAGGTCACCAAAAGTGGAACAGGTTACCCAGAGTAGTTGTGAAGTCTCAAAGCCTGACTGGACACAGTCCTGGGCAACCTGCTCCAGGGGGCTGGACTAGATGATCTCTTAGAGATCCCTTCCAACCTCAAGTACTTTGTCATTCTGTGACTGGATTTCTCAATTATCAGAGCTACACTGGCTTCATTAAATTGTAAATTAAACTGATATAGTTAAAACTGATCTAGAACAACAACTGGGTGTTCTCAAATCAATTTAAACTGACACTAATTTAGCTTGATGATGTAATGACCTATCTCAATTGCAATATGATTAAACCAAAACTGCAGAGAACCAAGCACTTCTATTTTTGCTCAGTCTTGTTTTGAAAACCAGTCTGGTTATTCAAACAGCTGTAACTTGTCCTTACTTAAAGTTGCAAGACAGCAGTGGCAGAAGTTTAGGCAGCAAGTGAAACAAGTATAGATTTCAGCACAGATAATCTCCATTTCTGGTCAAAGAAAAGGAAATAACTGTGCAGATAATCGATATCTTCTCTTACCAGACATCACTAAAAAGTGCAAGTACCTGTAATTAAAAGTATAAAGCTAACATTATGACAATCAGTTTGCTTTGACAAATACTTCTACAAAACATCACCATGCAGTGAGCAAAACTAACTCTACCAAATAAAAAACAGCATCCCAGAACAAATACTCACACTTTTCTACACTGGCACTACCACCACTCGCTGGTGCAGCCTCAAATGAAGTTCCCCGTACAGTAAACACTTTGACTGCTTCATCACACTGCACAGTACAAATAATATTTCCTAAAAAAAGTCACATTAAAAATTCAAAGATTATCAGATATACTGTGCTTTAAAAAAAAAAAACAAATAAAATTAATATCAAAAACACATTAGCAGTTGTACTAGAAAATGCAACATCCACAAAGGTATTTCCCAAAACTGCAATTTTACATGACTAAAACTTAGCACTTAATAAACAGAAATTACAAATACTTTAATTCACATTTTAGCCCTATGTTTCTAAAGTATGACTACAAATCCTCTATTTTTAAAGGATACAAAGCATTCAAATAATCTCTTATGAATGAGCTTTTAAGTTTCAGAAGGGATGAAAAAAACAACTTTGAAAATGCCATTCTTAAACATAAAGAATGTCTACAATTCAAAGTAGATCTTTTATCCTGTTGCATTAATTCATCAGGACTGAAAACAATGAGGCCTCCCCCAAGAATCTGCAGGACTCTGTCTCTCTATAATATAATACAATACTTCACACTGGAGGCTGCAGGGAACGCTAAAAGAAAACATGCTGCAACATTTTTCTAAGCAAACTATTCTTAAACAAAGTCATCTTAAAACTGTGAATTACTGGGAAGCAACTTAAAAGTGCAGCACAAAAACCTCATTCCGGTACCATAACTGAAAGTGTAACACCCTGCTGGTACATGTGGTACAATCTTTACAGTAAAATTAAGAAACACAAGCTAATGAGTTCATATCTAAAATAAAACACAGTGTTAGCCAAGCATTAGAGAAACAAGACTGAAAAAATAATTACAAATTAAGTTAATTAAATATTATAAATAATTCGTTCAATGTCTTCATAATTAGAAAAAATAACCCTGTGGTATCTTAAATCAGAACTAATGCTAGTCCAGGTAAATAAAGCTGGACAATTAACTTTATGCTTTACGTTTAACAAAGTCTGATCAGAAGGGCATTAACAAACACAGTACATGGAAAGGACGTCACCAAATTCTATTCCTTAAGGTGACAGACCTGGCTTTGACATGCTTGTACCAAAGCCCTTGGAATTACTTGCTTTCTCACACAGGAAGCATCACGTCAATCCCCAGGCTTCATTTTTTATGAATCACAGCAATTCAGATTGTAAAGTGAAAATTCCTATCATATTCCAAGGTTTTAACAAGAGGATCATGTAGGAAAATTAGCAGTACTGGATCCTTCATTGGACAAATACAACACAACTTTTGTGATTACCCACCTGCATAGATAGTTCTCACAAAAGTATCTGGGGACTCAATTTCAATAATGTCAGAAACAGGGGCAACATCAAGTTTGCCAGCCACTCTGGGAATAAGATTCTAGAAGTTAGAGATGAAAAGTTAGCAAACTAAATGGTAAGTAAAATATACATAGTCCGTAAAGGAACACTGCTGACCCAATTTTAACTACATATAACGCTGTCTCTGAGACATATAGAACTAAGATTTTTGTAGGGCTACTCGTGTAGCTTTAGCAGCCAAATAAAATCCCATTACTGTAATAACATTAGACATTTTATGAGACTTACTGTAAGTAAACCCTTAATTCAATATCTTAAATTAGGAGACTTATTTGCTTCAAATATTCTACAACTGAATACAGATGCCACTTACTCAGAAAATTGACAATTATGGATTGCTGAGCTCTTGGCACTTCAAGGGAAAAAAAAGGGTGCCAGAAATAATAGGAAAAAACCCCCGCACTCTTCCCTCCGAAGCAAAAAAAAAAAAATTTAAATTTAGTATTAAAATATATATTCTCTTGCTCCAAAATTTACTCTAGAAAATTAATTAGCACCTTTAGGAGTGAGAAGAAGGATAAAAAGAGCAGCAGAAATGACGAAGAAATCAAAGACAAGATGATTGCTTGCTTTTTGTCTGCTTCCTAATCTGGTACTAGAAAAAAGGGCCCAGTTCTGAAATCTTTACTCACATGAAGCACTCAAAAATGGCAGTGTAAGCTTTAAAGCAAAAGCCATTAACTTTTACTATGACACTGCAGTTAAAAAAAAATAAAAAAAAATAAAAAAATAAAAAAAAATTAAACCCTAAGGCTTAAGGTACATAAAGATTTCTCTTAGCAAAAATACAAGCATATGGATTGATATTGATTGGAAGTGAAAGTAGTCAGATGGAAGGCCAATGTCATTATTCCTCCTACATTGGCAAGGTTTCTGAAGGGTCCTTTTTCTCTAATTTAGCTGCGCCACAATGTTGCTCAGATTCTTGGTACTGAGGCTCTCCATGTACTTATAAACACATTCCTTAAAAAAAACAAGTTTTGAAAAATTGTATTTTCATTAAAAACCATCTTGGCTGGGACTTAGATCTGTGTTATTTATATATGTTTACAGACATTTCAATGTACAAGACTTATATCACAGATGCAAATCCCACTCCAAAAAAAAAAGTTTGCTTCCAATAAGTGCACGCTTTCATTTCAACATGCAAATAACAGATTTTTCATCTCGATTTGCTGTGCTTTTCCTTACAATTTTCATGCTTTCAGATCACTTAATCTGGTTTGCCTTATTGTACATTGTGCCTTGTGTCCATAGGACTGGCTGGTTACCACAGAGTATTTATTCTACACTATTTTTTTCACATCAGTCCATAAAAGAACTCAAACACGAATCATGAAATCTAACTAATGACCTCTTAAACAAACTACTGTAACATTGTTTGCAAACACAAAACTGTCCATGGATGATCTCAGGCCTTTGATTCGCACTCTTCTATACAGTAGTGTCTGTCTCTTTTCTACAAGAACTTTCTGATGCACTTTGATGTACTTACCTTCCCAAAGGCAGATGCTCCGGCACAAATGTGGGTGTAATTAAATTTTTTATGAGTTTCCACAATCAAGGGAGTCAGCTCCTCTGAGAAAAAAAATATATTGCTCAGAATTTACAACTATCTTATTTTCAATCACAAATACACAAATAAATTTCTTTTGTCAGTAGGGAAGAACAACTCTCACCTGCTAGAAATCCCTTGTATACATCATGCTGAGCCACGAGAACTTTTGCAACACCCTGCACTTTGCTGAGTTCTGATGCTACCTATGATTACAAGTGAATTATTATTAGTTTGTGTTATAACAGGCACCACAAACATATAACAAGGGAGTCCCCACTGCAAATAGCTCGCAGCCTATAGATTAGTTAAAACCAGAACCAAAAGTACATGAATTTCAAAATCAGAAGAAACCTGAATGGAATAAAATGCACATCTTCTGACTCACAGCATAGTGCGTTATGGGATAATGAAAATGAATTTGTGAATAAGAAACTACGAAGCAAATCAAACTTAGGAAAACTTGCCTCCTGCATGCAGGCCTCCACACTGATCCCAGCATTTCTTACAGCAGCTGAAAACAATCACGCTTGAGGATTATTGCTCAGTATTCCAATACAATCATCAAGAAACCAATCCTATTTTCTTTTAGGTCAGTCAATATCTACCACACAAACAAATATAAATGTACAACGCTGTTATGATCTTTGTCCAAATTCTAGGAGCAACCCTTTGTTTGCATCTGACTTTTTGTGCACTGATGCAATGTATATTTTCAATTTATATTTATGCATTTTTTTCCTTTAAATTGGCACAAGTGAAGTTTAAATGATAAAAGGGTTACTACAGATCAGAGAGAAGAGGACTGACAGCGAGGTCTGGAGACCACATGCATCGTCCGAGAACCAGCGCAGTTTTACTGAGTTTGATGAGTATCAGTTTACCCTCAAAAATTAACAAAAGGAAATAAAGAAAAACTCCCTAATAGCTGCTGCAGAATATCTGTTTGAGTCACTGGCTCTTAAACAAAATCTCTTCACTTTTTATAAATACTTTTTCCCACCATGACATACAGACTCCATATATTTAGTATTCAGACAAAAAAAACACTCACAATCATTTTTCTACTATGCAAGTGCGTAGAAGAGGAAAAAATAAAGACACATATATCAGGCAATTATTTTTTTTTTCTTTTTCATTTCCTTGATTTAGATAAATATTTGGATGATCTCCACCTAGAATACCTGAATAGCTACTGAGGTTTCTTCACCTATTTGTGAATAAGCTGCTCTAAGTATGCCTTCTTCATGAGATACTATGTGTTGCTTTCAAAGTAACAGCTCATAAACAGTATGTAAATATTAGGCATAGCTTTTTGTACTTCTACTGCTCACACAAGACCAAATCATGCGGGAATAAAAATGCCACTAATGTACTAACTACATTGTCTCTAGATTTTGCACATAAAAATTACACTTAAAATACACAGCTAACATACAAGGAACTTTTTTCATACGTGAGCTGTGTGATAAAGTCAAGAAGCACTAATTTCAGAATTTTAGGTTGCAAACACACTCAATACAACTAGTGATTGGTTAGTAAAAGCAACTTGCTCAAAAGCCCAATTTGTCACTGTTGTTTCACTTCTGCTGGTTTCCATTTAAACAAGTACAAGCTTCTTTCCAAATTCTTAGCACTGCAATATTTGTCATTTAAACTTCACAGAGAAATATCTTATTTTAAAAGTTAATTGTCCTTTAGTCCTACAAAAATTTGCTTGCTCAAGCATGTAACAACCATTATTGATACTGTCCCTTGTGAAACGAAATCTGTATCTGTATTTTCTCTTTAGAAGAGAAGCAGTTCCAAGTGCAGGACTTTTCCGGCAGATTAGCAATTCCTGGCATGGTTTCTCCTAACTACAGATTATTTTTCAGGCTGCCCAAGATGCTGCCAAGTATTGTTTCACTGCATTCTTCATTTCATTGGTATGAAAATAGCATTTCCTACCTTGTCACAGCTGGTACCAGCTACCAAACAAGAAACTTCCCCTCCCAGGCGCTTTGCCGCAGTGATGGTATTGAGTGTGATGGGCGTGAGAGACTCATTGTTGTGTTCTGCAACGACCAAGGTACTCTGAAACCTCCAGAGCACCGACACCTGGAAAGAAAGGGAGACACAGAGGAGTTGGAAACGTAGCATTTAAGTAAAAAACTGTTCCTTTGAGCATCCAAGGCTTTACAGAAATTCATCTATTATACAAATCATAAAACACTGCTGTCAAACAAAACAGGCTAGTTGTAGATAATTTTTATTAAGTAAAAAGAATACATAGGGTGATACAAAAAAGAAAAGACCCTCTTGACTTCAACTTGTCTCTAACATGCTGTTGTTTAAACTAAAACTCCACAGGAAAATACTGAACAAAATTAAGAAAAACATTTTAACACATTACATTCAAGCTCAGTTGATCAACTTAACCAAGTACCTTAAAGAGTGAGGATTAGAAAAGCAAGAGTAAGACACATGGAAATCAACAGTTGCAAATATTTACTTGGTTTTCTAGGGTGGTTCTCTGGCAGTGTTTTATTATAAGTTTTAAACAAAATCTAGCTACAGAACTCACTTATATATTTAGATACGTATAGAGGCAAAATTTTGTGCAGTGGCTGGATGACAATTAAGCAGCAGGGGCTCACAGCCTGCAAACACTCTAGTAGAAATCTTTATAGGCATCAGGTTCATTTTTCCCTCTTTTCCTTTAAAACATTTGAGCACTTAGTCTACCACCACAATTTAATGGTCCTCAAATAATAATTCTGACCAATTCACCATCCATACACAAACTTGAACTTCTAAAACAAAAATGAAGAAACAAAGAAGATAGAAAAAAGGCAAAAAACTGCCATGAAACCATACCAAAATATTCTAAACTCTGAGACTTTCCTCTCTAATATTCAGGTGAATGCGTGAAAAGCATTATTCCTCCAAGACTAATACTAAGGTAAGGAAAACATTTGGGATGGGAACAGGAATATTGTCCCTCGTGTTTGTTAACCCTACATAAAGCCTAACTGAAGACTTGAGTTATGATCAGTGTAGGATAGAACACATGGAAAACCAAATAAATTCATTAATATAACCAAGGAACGAATACTAACACGACGCTGAAGACGTACAGCCAAACACTACTTTTTTAAATGCACATTCCAACCCCATCTTCCCTCATGCCAAACATGCACTTACCTACAACTTCAAATAAAAAAAGCTTCAGAAAACATGAGAGGCTAAAATTTGCATTTGGACTTCGACCCCACAAAGCCTACCAACATACTGAATTTCAAACAGAGAAAGCAAATCCCAAGGACTTCCCTGAAGCTAATCACAGTGCACGAATATAAATACAAAGATAAGTTTTTGCAGAATCTGGATCACAATTTGCCCTTTTGATTAAAACAATACAGATTCTTGTAACAGTGCTCTGCATTTAATCTCTTATGCTTAAGGTTACTTGCTGTGATTAAGTATTCTAATAGAGCTCCTTTGAAACCAATTGCCAGTAACAAAATATTTATTGCCAATATAGATCAGACACTATATTTTTGATTATGTTTCATACATCATTTGCAATAAAAGTTATGAAATTTTAGTCACCATTTGAAGAATAAGTCCACGCCTTTGTGGCAAAAAGCCCACTTCTCCAATGATTTACAGCTATGTCACAGGGTAAAGTGGACCATGCACCTCGAAAATCCTCAAGTTTTCAAATTTCCAAAGGGAGACACATGCTTTTTAAACACACACTTATTTCTGCCGATATTATCATTTTTTTCCCTAAATAAGCACTGCACCACCATCATTCTGTCAAACCATTCTAAAATAAACTGAGAAATAATTGGTTTTTAGCCAAAACTAATATGAGCAATAGATGTTGCTTGAGCAGACTGGCTATTACAGCATTAATTAGGTATTATTTCTAAACTGATAATCCGACATTTTATATTTGTGGGAATATACACAATATGCACACCAGAAGGTCACTGCATGGATGACATTTCTGAATATAAAGACAAGACAAGATTCAAAATAAATTTAAAGTCACATTATATATCACGGGTAAAAATCTAGATGACGAAAGAGATTTCTATGTGAGTCTGAATTTAACATACTAAGACACATTAAATAATTTTTTCAATAAACAAAACCAAACCAAACTGACTTTTGTTTGTTATAATAAAGAATGCGCAGTAAAACCAGAGAGTAATTCATCCAGTCACACAGTCCTGAAAACTAAGAGCCTGCAATGAGTCAATGATCAGGAGAGGTAGTTATTTTGATGAAGTTACTGTCCAGCTGCACATGTGGGAGAACAGCCCATTACTTCACTGACATCATTTCTGCACTCGGACAGGATGTCTACTTTGAAACTTAAATAAAATAGGAAGGTGGAGAATAAACCTAACCAGCTGGCAGCAAGGGAAGAAAGCACAAGAAATAAGACACACAGATCAATCAAACTATTGAAAACTATGCCTTAAGAAGGAACAGCGCTCACTGCTTGTGCCACTGAAGGTTCCTGGTGAAAACCAAGCTCTGGAAAATCAGGCTATCCACAGAAATCACCTCCAGAAAAACATCCCACCCACTTGAGCAACTGAGTAGCTTCTGCAGCATGACAACAGATAATGACATGCCAGCAACAGGGAGGTAGAACTGGGAAGTTTATTTTCCTCAGGTTTAGGTACAAATCACAGCTAGACACCTATGTTTCCTCTACAGCAGAAACATCTGCACTTCCTCTCTAGTGGAAACTGTGGACAGTGACTCAAGTTTATACCAAAACTAACCTTTGTGAATGAAAACCACCCAGGATTTCTCCTTCTCTCCCCAGTATTTACTATAGAGCAAACTTGGCCTCTGACTTCCAGATGTCTAAAAGTTGCTAAGATTAACTCAGATGTGCAGTACTGATCAATTAAGCCACTTGCAAAATAGCCATGGATTCACTGAATTGATTGTCTCAAGCTTCCCCAAAGCATCATTTTACTCCCCACTGAGAAACTCATCAATATTTTCCAACCAGAGCACAAAAAATTTAAGTACAATATCTGGATTTCTAGGCTTCAGACAAAATAACGAATATTGGTCACTGCTACTGTCCAAGCAAAACATTAGCAATCTGGACACATCCAGTATATGTGCACAGGTAAAGCCAACACCACACACATCCAAGGCACCCACTGAATTTGCACAGGTGATCTGCTCTTCACACAAAGCCACTGCAAACTGAGCATCTGTTGGTCTTTCAGCACACAGACAGGTCACCTGAACAGCACACATGCCCAGCATTTCTTAAATACAGATTTGCTGCTTATATGCTAAAAAACATATGTATCAAGAGCTGGAAAATCCCAGAGGGAAGTGTCATAAATCTTTGCTTGCTGCTGGGTGAGATTGGTGTGCAGCATCCATGGCCTCTGCTGGCAACAGGGGTGGCTAACTGCCTTTAGCCTGCTCCAAGGACATTCATAAATAACACCAGAATTAGGAAATCAGCTCTAACTAATACATGTGGCAGGCACAGGAACACAAGATGGGTCAGCCAAAAAGTCATTCCAAAAAATGCAAGAGATGCAGCAGGTGAATTCTACATGGCCCCATGCTCCAAACATACATCAATAAGAAACGGGGTGCTAGAAACTTCACCTGGGAAAATGAAGTTTGTCTCCCTTTAGAGGAGCCACTGAAGTTACAGGAACTAAACCAAAACAGACATTCACAAGGCAGAACATCACACAACTGGACCAACAAAGGTACCTCTGGAGCTGCTTTTCTCAGCTGTAAAAGCAAACTGGCCAGAAACTAAAATTTTAAAACTGCTTAGTAGGAATTCTGTATCTCATGGACAACCATTAACACCAGCCAAAGCTCCCAAGAAGGAACTCCAGGAACTCGAATTGGGGTATTACTAAAGATAAGGGCTACATTCCTAAACTACAAAGCAATGCCTAATTCTAGTAAGAGACAGTCTTGTAGCTGCAAAAATTTTAAACTAAATAAATAAATTTGGTAAACTCAGGGAGAGAAGGGAACTCTAGCAATAAAGCACATACTTCTAGAACTTCTCTAAAAACTTGGCTACAAAAGAGGTCTAAGAGACAGCTCTGTAACTCCAGGAAACACTGATTAGAAGAACAACACTAAAGGCACCTGAATTAAAAAGGAGCTATAACTGCAGCAAAGAACAGCAATTAAAAAAAAAAAAAAAAA
>VZTI01001175.1:497589-508322 GCA_013397865.1 Struthidea cinerea | reverse complement strand
GGGACAAAAACTGAAGAAAAAAAAAGAAATAAAAAAAAAAAAAAAAAACACTTTGCAAAAAGGATTTTGCAATCATAACAAAGACTTAACATTACAAACGGATTGAAGCAGCAAGAGAAAGAAGTAATACACAATAAGCTTCCAAATACACCCCTTGCAAACCATTAATAAAAATCAACACAGCTATTCTGAAATACAGACAACACTGTCTGTACTTCAACACAGTGAACTCCCTAAATGGCTTATTCCCACCTCTGCACCAACTTTTTGTGCACGTGCATTCTCATTCCTCCGCAGTACTCCCATCTTTAAGTTATGCAAAAGTCCAACTTTCCTTCCTGCTCATACCTTACAGGTTTCTCCCATCCTGTTTTCCCCTAGACTCCACTCACTCTTGAACTATGAGGGCTAAACTTTGCACTTTCTAAAAAGTGAAACAAACTGTGAGTTTGTTTCACTTCTCTCACAGACTACATTGTTACACATACGTTGAAGATGCACACAATGTTTTAACGGCTATATTTTATAAAGTTACAAGTTTCAATGTGTATGGCTAAAAACCAAGGAGCTGAACTCGCATATCCAGGCCATGAAACTGAATTGTGCAGTGAGCATGAGTAAAGTACTATTTACATAGCAGTACCATATGATTCAGGGATCATCAAGACCTTTGCTCTACAAAGCCTGCAGCCTAACAACAACTGAGATATGCCCATGATTACAACTGTTAGAATTTTCTGATTAATTCAATCACGTCTGACCTCATCTATCTTTGCTCCTCTTTTAAGAGATTCTTATCACCTGAAACCATTTAGTATATGCATAACTATTATGTTAGAGCTGTACTGAACTGTAATACCTGTAAAAGCCTTGGAGAGCTCAAAAAGAAACTTGTGAGATTTCAAGTTGTTTACAAGGGCTATTTATACACAGTTCTAGTGGTGGGAGTATCTCCTGGAGCATAGTAAGACATCGAGCAGATATTCGGGGACATCTCATCAATCATCTACTCCAATTAACCTTGAGTTCACCTAGACCTTGGTAGCATAGCCACAATGACACACCAAGCAGCAAACGGCCTCCAAAAGCCCAGCACTCCTCCCAGCTGAGCACTATGAAGGTCAAATTAGAGAAGCAACAGGTGTTTTGCATTAGCCTCATCCACAGGTTGTGATAATTAAGGCAATCACATTTCTGCACAAGTGTGACTGAGAAACGCTGGACTAACCTGCCAATATCCAAGAAAGCGTCTCCTTGAGCCACAAATATTTTTCTAGTGTTCTTAAGAGTTTGCGGTAACAAACTTTAGAAGTCTTCTCCACCTGTTGCTCAGCTTGTCCTGCTCAAGGGTGGATGCGAGCAAGCACTCCCATAAGTTCAGGACTTCCCTGATGCCTGCGCTTGCTTTCCACACGGGACAACAGTCCTCAACTCCTGCCTACTGTGACCGCTAGAAGGGGCTTCTGGAACATCATGTGTCCACTCGAAAACTTTATTTTTAACAGACAGAGTGGGAGAGAAGTCCAGCGGAGGACTCCGACCCCGGCGGAGCGGGGCGCGAGCCCCTCAGAGATCCCCTGGACCACCGCTGCCGGGCAAGAGGAGCTCGGCCCCGCGCCCCTCCCCGCACCCCCCTTCGCCCCGCTGGGCAGGGCCCGCACGGCCGGGGCGGCGGGAAGGCCCCGGTCGGTGCACACCACGCGGCCCGAGGGCGCTGCCTGTGAGCTCGCCCCGCACTCACCGCCCGCCGCAGCCGAGGCGCCGCCACCGCCCGCAACATGGTTCCGCCGGCCCGCACCGCGTCGCTCTCGCGAGAGCACGGCCAGCCCCGCCCCGCTGCCCCATTGGACCGGCCACCGGGCCAATGGGCGGCAGCGGCGGCGCGGAGAGTGCGGGGTGTCCGTGTCCACCGCTTGCTGAGCCCCGCACGGCCGGCTGTCCTCCCCTCTCTGCCCGGTTGTCTCCCTCTCTACCCGCTGAGGCACGGCCCGGCTGTCTCTCCGAGCCGCCCGCTGACACCCGCACTGCCGGCTGCGTCCCTCGGCCTGCTGTCCCCCCGCACCATTGTCCCCGTGCACAGCCGGCTGTGACCCCCTGCACCGCCCGCCGTCCCCTCGCACGGCCGCCTGGCCCCCCGCACCGCTGTCCCCCCGTACAGCCGGCTCTGTGCCCGCGCCTGGCTGGCTGTATCCGCCCGCCCCCTACGCTCTGGGCCGGACCGGTGGGCAAGAGCGAAGTTGCCGCTGCCGTAGGGGGCCCGTCCAGCTCCCGCGGAGCACCTCGAGGGGAGCGGACCCCTTCCAGCCCAAACTGACCTGGTGCCAGCGCCAGCCTCCTCCGGCCGCCTTTGCCCGGTTCCCCTGCAGTGCTTCTGCAAAGGGTTAAAGCCTTTAAAGAGAAGAAGACAACAGAAAGCAGAGTTATTCCTTCAAATGCCGGTGCTCCTTGCCAGATCCTATCCTAAGCCAATGAAAGTGTGCCTTGCAAAGAGAAAGAAGGGAAAAGTCTCAATTTACGGCTGTGGCGCCAACAGCAGCCTGGGAGACTACGGCCCCCGCCTGTGGCTGCCCATGAGCTGCCAAATCCCCCCCGACCACACTCCCCACACCACGAGACGCAGCAAGAGCAAAAAAGATAATGCAGGGATGGAGTGCGTGGCACACTGGAAAGGCCCGATACCACGGTGCTTCCAAAATGTCGTGTCCCATCAGTTGTCCAAACCACACCTAAGCTTCAAAGACCAGTCAGGTACCACCAGCCCTGGATGGCATCCTCTCACCAGGACAGATTTCTGGCTGCCTCACCCACACCCCTGTGCTTGGCCCCAGGCAACATTAGGCAATAGCTCATGAGCTCTGAATAATTTATAGATCTATTTTATTATTATTATTCTGATTTCCGAGAACCAAGGCAAGACATCTTGTGCCTGCCCCTTACATGGCACCAGGGTGCCCCAGGGACCAGACTGACACTTGCTGTTTTTCCACACCTCCAGATTTTTTTCTGGGTGGTAAGGAGAGTGATTTAAAAAAAAATGAAGCAAAATGTTTCAGGCCAAATTCACTGCTAAAATGTGTGCTGTGGCTCTCTGAAAACCTGATGTCCTGGAGAAGCTGGCAGGAGTTGCCATACTGGAGCAACTAGTCCTGCCAGTCCAGGAGCCCCAAGCACACATGGATTTGGGACACTCCAGAAAGGAATTCCCATCCCAGAAATCACGAGACAGTGAGCCATGAATGCAGTTTCTTCCTTCCCATCCTGAAGTGGTTTAGAGGGGAAAAAAAAAACCAAACACAACTCCCCCTGAGCAATTATGGCCATTGGACTGTTCCTCCGAGAATCAGCGGTGATCTGCAGCATGTCAGTGATTTGTTCTGCATTACTAAGTTGCTCCATAGGAAAGCAAAAGGCAGATTGATCAAAAAGGCTCTTCCACTTTGCCACAGTCTTGGCACAGGATCACCTCTAAAATTTATTCTGCCACATGATTTTCACATCAGATGCCAAAAAGTGCTGCTTTACAGCAAAAGCTAACCAGGTCCAGCAACTCAAGCATCTAAATGGACAATTTACTTCGTCTCAAATCTCAAATGTCTCTAGAATAGAAGAAAAGCAGCTGTCCTGCATATTCCAGCTTCCTGGCCCCAGAGCACTACCTTAACTCCTCAAGGCCCAAATGAGAGCTGTGAAGGGAAGAGCTAAAAGAGGTGGCAAAACTCCTTCAGGGCCTGTGCCTGATTATACAGATTAAAGTAGCTCCAAGGCTGCTCTAACTTCTGCCTGGTCTGGCTCCACCCTTCAGTCCCCCAAAAAGGAGGAAAATGAGTGTTTGGAGCTGGTTGTGCATCTCCTGGTCTCTGCAAATGACCAGGTGAAAAAAACCGCTTGTTTATATGTAGACAAGGGGAAAAATGGTTTTGCAGAAGCCACAGTACCCTGAGAGGGGTTTAAAAAGAGGATAAATATTTGATGTGGCTCTTTATCACAAGTTTGAATGATGGTTAAGGTGCAGCGTAACTCTTCAGAGATGTGGTGTTTTATACAGTATAGACATCCCTATCTGCATCCTAGGTAATCCAACAAAAGCAACAACAAAGGCAAAATAAGGATGCAAAATAAGAACATCCTAGGCATCCTTAATTTGCCCATTATGTCTTTTTAATTGGGGTGTTTTATTCATTAAAAGCATGGCATGTAATTTCATAATCCTATTTTAGGCTCCAAAACTAAGCTTCCAACATGTACATCTCAGACAGATGAAATCTTTACAACAAATTTACACCTTAAAACTCCAAATCGCAAAAATAAACAAAGCAATGTCATGCAAGTTTGGGCTTTACTACCTCACACTAAAACAAAAGTGAGCTACGATCAAAATTAACTAATTGCATCATAGCCAAGAATAAATTGATCCTTTCACTGTGTATCTGGCTTCATAGCACACACATCATATTTTCCTGAGCAGAGTGACATTGCCCCTCTTTAGGTCAGATTTTGAGGTGTAGCATCACCGATTCAGTGACATGACAGGCTTTTTATTATATTTTCTCTTTATAATTTTGATTCAAATCCTCAGCAACACTTCAGATGCACAAATCCTTATTGAAACTGGCTTGATGCGGATTACAGCCTGAAGCACAAAGGAAGTCTTTATCACGTATGGCCAGTGTTTTAGGAGCTTATAACTGTAATCAGGTAGGGATTATATCAGCATGATCCATACGAGCTGAACCGTGGCAAGAAGCTTTTTTCTATTTGACCTTCCCATGACAATAATAAAAATAGTAAAACGTGCAACAAACAGGTGCCACTGAAGGTGGAGTCACTGTCCACTGCAGGCAGAAGTTACTACTTTGTATTTTGAAAGAAAAATTAGTCATTTTATTAGTGGAAGCAGATCTTTGTATGGTGCATTGTTATCCAGGATTATTTCATTAGGATCTGCTGACCCAGTTTCTGCACTGGAAAGAGAATTACATTTTTTCACACTATTGGGTTTGGAGGAAATAAGAAATAATAACATAGATTATTCAAACTTTTAAAAACATGGTTGCAAACAAGAACATGTACCTGTATTGATATCTCTACAGAAGCCAAATGAAACAAGGACCATAAAAAATATGTAATCATGTCTTCCCTAGAATCGGATTTTGGTTCTCTTAGAATACATAATTCCTAATTAAAACATATGGAATCCAGCTAATACAGCCTCATGACTAAGGGATTTAGTGAAGAGCAGGAGTTTTTTTTATTACTGCTATGATGGTCCTCTCTGCCACAGGTCATCCTTAGCTTACTCCTCCTGCAATCACCCTGGGGATAGGTGACTCAGATAAATTAAAAGAGCTTCATTTGGGAAGCTTCCCCAACACACGAAAGGATTCGCCTCCTAATCTGTCAAAATCCAATAACGTTAAAGCAACTGCAACCTGCTTACAGCTCAGCAGGACCCCCAAACCGATGGGCAGGACCCGCAGCCCAGCACTGGACCGGTCTAAAACACACCTTGGAAGCAGCAGCAGGAGAGATCTCTGCTGCTGAAATATTTTATGCCTGAGTACTGTGAGCTCACAGGTGGTTCAGCCACCCCAGGATGTTGCCAGTCCCCCTGCACTCACCCCTTGCCCACAGCCACAAGTGGTACACAAGGAGGGATGTGCTCTCTGCCCCTCATCTCACTGTCACAAAAACTCATCTCAACATGCCTGCCATTGGAGGTCCTTTATAATAGAACACTGCCACAAGTGTGCTTAGTGCTCTGCTCAGATCACCTTGCAACCACTCACCTGCATGGCTCAGAGCAGCAGCTGGTCTTTCATGAGGCCTTACAGAAGCCTTTGGAAGGAAAAAATGCCACAAGCCCTGCTTACAAAGTGGGGGACAGAGGAAAGAGCTCCCCCAAAGCCACCCCATAGCAGGGACAACCCTTCTAATACTGAGCCTACAAAACCACCACAGGAAGGTATTTTCCCTTTTTTATAAACTACTCTCTCTTGCTAATAATTTCCATGTGGCAGTCCAGTTACAATGGAGTCTGGGAGTAACATCACATCACATTTGCTGCATATTCCTAAAGAACAAGATCACCTGAGGCGTTCAAGAAACTCTTTCTACCAAGCAGACAGGCAAAACAGGACCCTCATAACCTCATGAAAGCAAAGGCTCAAGTTACCTTGAAAGGCAATTTGTCCTGCCCAGGAGTGATGGTGGTTTGTGTGGAGGACAAGGCAAACAATGCTGGTGAAAAGAGCTCTGCTCCCCTCCCAGTGCAGACACCTGGATGGGGTTTTGTGACCTGCCACCCTCCTTCTGCATGCAGCTCGCCTTGTTGCTAACGGCAGATGTGTGTAAAATCCTCTGACAGGTTGTACCAGCATTATTTTTTAAAGAGGTAGCTGCTTTTTTTGCCCATTACACTGCTGGAAAGGAATCCAGATGCCACCGTATTCCCACTCACGCCAGCCCAAGCCATTCCTGCAGCAGCAGGGACAGTCGCTCTAGGGGAACAGCTCTTTCCATGCCCCTAAGGACTTTTCAGGGAAAGTTGCTTTTTCCTTTTTTCTTTCTGTTTCAGCTCAGTCCATAGCACTTTTGTGTAAGCACAGCAGCTGCAGTAGGCCTTGTTTTCAGTGTTTTGGAACCTGCTTGATTTTTGATATTTTTATTGTAGAGCCCATTAGGGAGGAGCATGTTCTGGTGAAGTTACCTGCCGCTTACAGCACCTGGTGACAAAGGCTAATGCACCTCCTGCTTGCCCTGTCACAAAGTCTAAGATGAAGTCTACAAAGTCTGCAATTTACCCATTGGCTTTAATCCTACAGATAATGGCATAATGAGATCCAGTGTCTGGGGGTTGAACCTGAACTATACCCTCAGTTGTCCATTCCAGTGAAAGTAGTTAACAAGCAGGATGCAAGAGCAAGGCAGCCTCTCCTGCACTGGCAGGCGACACCAAGACCAGATGCATCTCTGGGAGACATGACAGAGGTCAACCATAAATTAACAGGCTCACTGTGAGGGAAAAAATAATAATTCTGGGTCCAATTGCATGGTCTGGTATGAAGGAGGCCAGAGGAGATGGGCCAATAAGTCTTTTCTGAACTCATGAACTTTTTGAATCCTTCTTATCCGGAGGGGAAAAATGGCAAGGGCTCCCTTTGCCATGTTACCATGGCTGATTCTTAATCACTAGCAGGGCTGGCAGTAGCTCTTGTGCAACACCACTTTCCCCAGCGCTGGGCCCTGTTCCCCTGCAATGCTCCCAACCCCTGCTGGTCTCAGAAGAATTGAGCCCAAAGCTCCACATAGCAATTCAAATGCATCACCAGACATTAGGCCACCGGGTTAACCACTGTTTAATTTCGTCACATTTGTTTGTGAGTTATGTACGTGCCTTTCTTTTGTCAACATCTCCTTTTAGAAAGGATATTGATTTTGTTTTCAAAGGCTTTCAAAAATAAAATGAATGACTACATTCTAAGGAAGAGTCATTTTCTCAACAGCTGTAAATAATTTATTGTTCACAACCCACCCAGATCAAAAGATACTTCATCAACTGATGTGGCAAAATCTGGTGCAAGCTGCATTTCCATTATCTCAGATCCAATTAACCATTTGGAGCAGACTAAAACATAACTAGATCAATCCAGAATCAGATTAATATCCAATCCATAATCACATTAATCACAATCTGTCCATAATTAGCCATCAGATAATCCCATTGGACAGGAGGTGACATGCAGTATCCCATTATCTCATTAATTAACTATTTTCAGTATCAGACATTGTGCCCAAACACAAGGAAATGGTTTTTAAAGGAAGAATAGATAGGGAATTCTCCTTTTGCTACATCCACACCATTGAAGCTCCCAGTATCTTAGTGTTGGAGTTTTACAACCTTTCTTTGTTTTGCCATATTCTACTAGAACCAAGGGCTGGTTGTTTGAGACACATCATCTTTTTAATAAAATATGACTATCTTAGGAAGATGGATAAATAAAACATTTGTTTCATGTGAACAAGTTTGTGAAAGAAAGAAAACTCTTCATCAAAGGTTTTGATGGTAACATGATAACAATAGCTTTGCAATGCTAAATCTTACTGCAGATGGTTCCTGTCCTTTTTTGTAATGTAAGTGAAATTGCGTTCCATCTGTTTTAATTTTATAATGGGCTTAATCCATGGTTGGCTCTGAAAGAATCAGCATTTACTGCCTTTGCAATCTGCTGCAAACAAAAAAATAGTTACTGTTTCCCCCTTCTAGAGGGAACTTATATTTCTATTTGGGAGCAAACCCCAGAGTTGCTCTGTAGAGAGCAGAAAGTACCATTAGCCAGCCTGACCCTGTGGCCAGGCAGCCCCTGCCAAGCTCTCGCACCAAACCCAACCGGAATTGCCCCAAAAGAGATTGGAATCTCTGGACACTGGGTGGAGGAGAGCAAGGAGTAATCAGCGTGGCAAGAGAGATGGCATTTGGCTTTGACTAGCAAATGCATCCAGCAGTTCCAAGTTACCTGAACACAGTCTTCCGGAGGTGCCTCCTGGACTGAATTATTCTGTGATTTTATGATGTGCTTTCCCTCACCCTCCCTCAGATGAACCAACGACCTGTTTGCTAAACATGTGGTATCGAGCTGGTTCAATGCCTCATGGCATTACCTGTAGTCATTTTAAAGGTTTTTGTACATCACGTAGAAGAGGTGCAGGGCATTGAACATTTCCCTGGCAAGTAATTTTTTGGGTTTTTCTACCAAACTGCCTGTGCAGCACTGCCTACTCTGTTCCTGCCTGGCTGTGAAGTGAGTCCAGTCCAACCATACCTGCCTGGTGTCAGCACATTGCTCTGTACAGATACAGGTGTGACTGCAGCACAGCTTTGTATAGGTTTGGAAAAGTTTGGCTGGCTCAGCTGCAACTTTTCTAATTCCTAAACTGGTGGGAGGTTTGGGAGAGCAGAAAGGATCCTGCCCTCGAGTGGGAAAAGGGTGATACAACACAGAGCATCCCTGCCGAGCTGCTGTATTCTTAGACATGTCTCATTCTCCTATCACTCTGACATTTTTGCATTTTGTTGTTAACACATGCAGATACTGACTCATCCCGGACTCTCTGAACTCTGGCTCAGGCTGAAATCACCCTTCTGTATCCTCTTTTCTGCCAGGTGCCCAGGCATGGACCTGTGCTGCCCCATAGCCATGGCAGTGCTATGGAGGTTCCCATCACCCATCCCTTGGGGTCACCCCTGTCTGAAGAACCAAACTTTTCCAATTGCCTTCCTACCTCTCACCCCCCACCCCGCTCTGCCACTGGCAAGCGAGCCACTCTAGCGGCGCCAGCAGGCACCACACAGACAGGGAACACGTGGGCTCACCCTGCCCTGAGGATGTCACTGCTACACCGCACCTCTGCACCTTCCGACATGCCACCTTCGCGGGGGCAGGCAGGGATACCAAAATCCCTTGGTGACGTGCGTCCCTGCTGAAGTGGGTACTTCAAATGCCATCCATCCTCCTTTCCCCCGGACCTATTGTACAAATTTAAAGGTTTGCTTTCAACATTTGGGGTCCTCGAAGGGGGAACAGGGGGTGTGGTCAGGCTGGGAGAGCGGGTCAAATAGTGAAGCACCTTATCCAAAGGGTCCTCTCCCCCTCCCCAGCTTCTGGGGTTTCATACCTGCAGGGTGCCTGACTCCAACAAAAGACAAGAGCTTCAGCTGGAAAAACCATCCCACCTCCCTCCTCTGAGAAAAATGAGCGCAGTCTGCCCATCCTGAGCCAACATCTAAAGTCACCATGTCCTTCCCAAGCCATACAGGTTGGCAAATGACTGTCAGATTCCATGTGTAAAATTTAAAAGGTGATTGCATGGAAGAGAAGGACGGGACCAAAGCGCCAAGACAGCGGCAATCTCAATTCCAGCATATATAAGCTTTCCTAGACCTCATGAGGTACTCATGCTGCTGTGCTGCAAAGTCGTTGCGAATTTGAAACTGAGTCAAAGGCCACTGAAGTGCTCTCCCTATTTTTCTGCTACTGCACGGGAACCCCATGGAGACCGGGGGGAAAGAGGGAAGAAAAACGAACTGAAGGCATAATAAAGCAACAGGAGAGGTTCAGCTGCGGGAACAGCACGGAATCAGGTGCATGAAAATGCGGTAAAATATTGTTTTTCTTCGCTATTTTCAACTCGTCACAGGGCTGCTGCCCAGAACGGCCGCCCCGACGATGCCATCGGTTCTGTTCGGGTCCTTTGGGGCGGCTCTCCCGCACATGGGCCTCAGCAGGGAACTGCTCCGCGGGTGCGCAGCGTCGCGCCGGCGTCCGCCGCGCAGCCCTTTCCCGTCTGCCGCGGAGATGCTCCTCTGCGCAGCGCCGGGACTGTCCCGCCGCGCACGCCCGAGGGCACCTGCCAGCGGCACGCCGAAACGCGGGGAAAAAAACAACGAAATAAAATGCAAAAGAGAGGAGAAAGTGAAAGAAGAGGGAAGTAAAAGGAGAAAATAATAGGCGAACTAAAAGTCAAGGAGAATAACACGGAAAACAGAGGAGGAAAAAAAGCTATAATGAATCTCCTCCCCGGGCTGTCGATGACGCCGTTCCCTGCGCGCAGAGGGCCGAAGCGCATCGCGGCGGGCGGGCGGAGGGTCCCGCGGCCGCCCGGGGCGAAGGGCGCGGAAGAGCTTCTCCCGCGGCGCACGGGGTCCCGCGCCCCGTCCGTGCCGGCGTCGTGCCGCT
>VZTI01001175.1:355650-492866 GCA_013397865.1 Struthidea cinerea | reverse complement strand
CGCGGGAAGTGGCTCCCGCCCGGACACGGCGCTCGCGGCTCAGCTGCGCGCCGCGGAACCTCCGCCGCCCAGAGAACATCGGGAGGCTTAAACAAGCCTCACTCAAGCCCAACCGAGACGTTAAAAATGTATGAGGTCTAAAATCCGTATTAGGTGATGTATCCTCAATCACCCAAAAAATTATAAGCAAACTTTCCCCAGGGCCAGATCTGACGAATTACCTTAATTTGATTCTGATTGACTCTTGATTAACGAGAAAGACATCTTATGAGTCTTTTTTTCCCCCTCTTTCTAAGCCGTGTTGCTTATGGTAATTCAAACACACTGACAATTATAATGCAGAAGTCCCACAAGACAGAATAAGTTATTTTATTACAAGATATATAGAACATATTTTCTCTATTTGCAACCTTATTTCAGCAGTTCTGCAGTGCAAGTCCCACCACAGGACAGAAAACACGAAAATCATGACATCGGGTACATGAACGAAATAAACTCAAATTATCAAAATTACAAAACAGAACTTGGAAGTATCTACAGTACTTAGGATATAAATAGTGCAAATTATATATCTACAGCATAAGTATTTAGAGTATCAAAAACGTTTCGGAACAGCGTCTTAAAGAAGGTAGTCAGCAGGAACTGGTCAGTGTGATGATGTTAGGGATTTAAAAACTAAATACAACTCTTATTTTTTCAAGAAGAACTGTCGAGCTTCTTCCCAGGACTGCCGGGGGAATCTGTTGGACAGCTCAAGATAATCTTGAGAACTGAAAAATTTTTCTGTTGAAGACAGAACGTAAAATTATCAAGTTATTCCCTCTTAAGATAAGATGGCAATAAAACAAGAATAATGAACGTGCAGCCAATTTGAGATACTTTAAGTAATTTACTCCCCTCCCCCATCAAAATCTTCTCAGACCATGGGGTGACACTTCTGTGGAGCTTGGGACATCTACGCTTGACTTTAAGAATGGGGGCAGAGGCTCTGATGAGCAAAGGCTTCCATTTTTAAGCTGATCAGGCTCTCTGCCCTATGCAGAGGAACACTGTACATCTTTACACACTTTATGCTCTTGGACCCACTGGGGACTAGCTCAGCCTCATTCAACTCTGGGCAGCCTCAGCAGCGTTTTCTGCTCAGCAGTTTTTTTTTCTCCACAAAGGGCTGCAGAAGAGTTGTGCTCCCAAATCCCCAGAGCTCGCAGCACAAGTACAAATGCAGCTTTCACTCCTAAGAGTGTGCAGTGATGTGGACAGATTTCACTGTGCACAGGTTTGAGGGTCTGACTCTCCACACAGCACCCAACTATTAAGTTTGTGCTTTCAGGTTTTATTCCCATCAGTGTTATCATTCCCATTTGTTTTTGGGGACACCATCCTTCACATTCAAGTGATATAACAGATAAAAATAATCCTGCTTACACTGCTATTAAGTCAACTTTTTTTGCAACTGGGGAATGTTTAGAAATCACACATGTCACCAGACCTTTGTTTAAAAGTTCATCCAGTTTGAATAGTGAAAATAAAAAGCAAGTTTTCCACTTGGATTTTAGATGTTTCTTGAGCAGATTCTCATGCAAACACAATCCTGGAAAGTTTGTGCTGCAGACTGCACGACGCTGCTTCAGACGGAGATGTCTAATGTTGACAGTAAAAATCTCTATAAAGTTACCTTAATTTTATAATTTGTTTTTAAACAAAAAGTTTATGCTTTAGACCTAGAACCACTCATCTCCTGGCAAACGTTGAGCAAAATGGTGGTGGATTTCTACTTGTTATGAGGGAGAAATGACTGTCTGCCACATTTTACGCACAATACGGCTACTCAAGACCAGATGCCCATCAACACTTGAATTTCAGATGTGTTTAGCAAGCAACAGCCATCTCAGCTGAGAATCTTTCAAATGTTTAGCCTAAAAAGGTTGACTGTGTTTTAAATAATATTTACAAAAACTGAGGGGGAAAAAAATCATGACTCTTCTGCAAACTGACAAACTTTGAAGGACAATTACAGGACAGTATTTTAAAGATTTTTGGCTCCCTGGGTGTATTAGCATGGCTGTGTGGCTTCTGCAACCTAAAACTTTTGAAGGCAGTCTTTGTGTCAGCTAATTAAGTATGTGCAGGTACAGTATCACATTTTAAGACCTGATACCACATAGCATTTAATAAAGACTAACAGTCTGAATCCCTGATACGACGAGCAGCAGACTGGAAGACACATATGTATAAATCAGGACATAAGCCGGGGAGCCCACTCCCAAACTGTAAAATCGTGCTGCAATTTACTGTATTTCTTTTCATCAACGCAGATTCAAAAAACTTTAATCACAGTATCTACACATTTTGTTACCCAAGTGCTACTCTGTTACACTGCAGTGAACGTACCCCTCTGCTGAGATAACTGACTTTCCATTTGGCCTGAGCTCTGTGCAAAATCCTGTCGGGGAAAACAAACAAAAAAACGACATCAGGTTTTCAGATCTTATATCTGAGGAATTAAACCAACATTTTTAAGTCTTCACAGTCACTCAAAAATACTAATACTTTATGTAGTCTGTAAATTAACAAACTCTGGCTTGTTTGCTACATATTACAACAGAATACTGCCAGCACTTAAATTCTGTAATTTACAGTGGATTTTTACACATTTATTTAGACCTGTTTTCAAAAAATATATTTTTATAACACAACAGAGAATCCAATGCTTTAATGTCTTCTTACAAAATAATTATTGTGATTTTTATTTACCATAGCCGTGTTTCTGTAAAACAAATGGTGTTTCAGATTTTTGCTCCCGACTGCAAATACACTCTTACGAATTTCATGAATGATCCCAATTTCAATGGCCGTGCTTCCCACTGCCCTGGGAGCTGGAGGTACTGATCTCCTGGGAGAATGTGGAGTTGCTGCCCAGCGCTGCTGCCCCTGGCAGCCAGCTGTTCCCCCCAGCCGTGGGGGGCTGGCGCGAGCACCCGGAGCACTGCGCAATCCCAGCTGCTGTCGGATGTTGGGATGCGGCATCCTCGGAGCCAGCACGGACACCGACCTCGCCCGGAACCAGTCAGCTCCCCACTACAGATCCTATGTTTTGTTGGAGTACCCACCCAGCAGAATACTGAAGAAGGTATTAGCAGAGATAAGATACAACACAGCAAATCATGGATATTCCTGAATGTTTCTACTTATTTCTGCACATCTCAAAACAGAAGTAATAAAAATAAACCGGCTGATGCAAACTTCAGATGATGGAAATACATCTATCGGTAGGGAGGTCGCTGTAAAACGCAGCAATGCTCTTCCTTTGATTTTCGCTGCACACATTTAACACACTGTATTTAAGTGTTATATTCGTACACACCACCAAACTTACGTAAACGGGACTTCTTTTTGCGTTCCCTGGCAAAGGAAGAATCTCATTTTCTAATCTCGGGGCAACATTTTACAGTCTTTCCCAAACCTTCTACTGAAGCAAATGAGAGATTTGCTTCACAAACAGCGGCGAGTTGAAATAAAAGTAGAGAGGCAAGTCCCTTCTGTGTGTGCGGGATCTCAGCATTCCTTGCATCCTGCCAGAACTGCTCTCCGTGCATGCATGTGCAACATCCGGGATTAGACTTTAAAATGGGCAAAATTCTGAAGGACGAGTGAAGTCTGCAGTGACAGGACACTTCACAGCACACACAACTCTTCCATATTTTAACAGAACACCTTTTTTTAAAAGCCTGCAAGAATAGTACATGCACTTGCCATCTGGGATATAGCTCTAACTGGAAATCAAATTAGTAACATTGACCCTTATAAATATACTTATGCTTTATTGTAGCTACTAGGGATTTCAGTGCCTTTCCGTCTCTTATAGAACAGAAATCAAGGTAAATAACTTTAATTATTCATATAGGGAACATTTTCCTCCACTCTTATGTTTTTTAGCTGAAAAAAACCCAAACTAAACTTGCTGCACTTACTAATAATGCATAAATTATTTTTTCCCACCCCAACTTCTACACTAAAATCTGTAGTTTCACTATAAGAAAGTCAAAAAAGATGAACTATAGCTGTGTATTTAAGCAGAAGTTCATTACTATATGGCAAATATTTTAATACTAAGTTCCAAACTTCTTTTAAAAAAAATGCTATGCAATTATTTTAGTATTAAAAGGATAAAAAGTAGTTGCACTCAGGAGTTTGATGTTATGCAAAGACTTTTAGTAAATATTTAGTAGTTCTTGTACTTTCTCTCTCAAATGCAAGTAACCTATTCTTGGATGAGCTGTAAAGCATTAAGGGAAAAGAGTTTGACTAACATTTCTTTATCAACAACAGTAACTTTCAGGTGACTGATACACGGTTACAGACTCCTAAAACTGTATTATTTTTAATAGTAGGGTGTTTATGAAAACTGCATTTATTCATTGGAAACAGTCAATAAAATGCATTAAAACCACGAAGCATGCAAAAAATCTGATAGATAAAACAGCATATAAATTTAGACAAAGGGAAGAAAAATACTGCAAATCCTTATTCAAAACAGTATTTGTAATGACCTTGGTGGCTTACTGTCAGAAATAAAGATTGCAAGATTAGACTGGTAACATATGTTTTGTGTATTTTCTGCATAAAATATATACACTTACCCAGTTCTCTGTAAATCTATGGTACACAGTATACAACTGCACATTTGTATGTAAACACATTAATATAGCAATTCCGATATGCTATAAGTGCAGGAATTTTTGAAAAAATAAATATTTTAAGATCCACATCAAATCTTCCCAGTACATCCAGTAACTTTAATAAAAACAGGATTCTGCATGGATAGTGAGAACCTGAACTACTTGGTAACCTTTTAGTGCGATAAGATGCCTCAAGTACAAGCGGAACCTGTGGTCTGAGAAGAGCTGCAGAGAATCTGAAACTATTTCACTGCTGTTTGCTTGTTTTATTTAAGTTAGCGATCCCCACACTGAGAGCAAAGGCGAGCACAGCGCTGGCAGTGCCCCTGCGCCTGCCACAGCACTGCAGCAGTACCTGGATGAAGGTGGCGAGTAAAACACAGCTCATCTCCTGCTCCAGGATGATCTTGTTCTGAGGGTTATTGTAACAAGCAGCTATTAGCGAAGGGAAGAGCACTTTGATTAAACGAGGATCACTGAAATACTGGAAAGGCAACTGGCAGAGTTTTTGCAGCACCGTGGGGTGACGGCCAGATTGTACAATGATCTGAAAATACAAACAGAACAAAATTAAACCACGTGATCTATCTGCTCTTCTCTTCCTCTTAACCACCAAGGGTGCTGAAGTCATGCTAAAAAAATGAGCATGGATGAGGAGTAAATACTAAAAATAAAGCCTATAATATTTAGTTCAAATAACTTCTGTTTCAGTGTGCAAGTACTATTTTTACTGCCAAGTAAAATAAAAAATATAAAGCTCTGGAAGTTTTTTTTTTCTGTATCACCCAAAAAGACAGCAAATAAGCAAGGGATTGATTTACAGATAACAATGAAATAGATAATTTAATACCTTAATTCAAAAGACAAAGAATTATAGCACAGGGACTATTCTAAGTTAGAGCTATGAAACACAAAACCCCAGTGCCTGCCATTTAAACACACTACACATGGGGGAAAAAAAATCCAGAAAGAAATCAGCAGGATTTTAAAAACCCTCCCAAAGCCCGACCATCCTTTCCCGGAGCTGGCAATTCAAGAGGACTGTGTTTCATGGGAGATGTCTGCCACGCATTCTCAGGCACCAAAAAGAAAAGGGGATTGTGAGCTGCCCAGCGAGGAGTTTCTGTAAGGAGAGACTCGGAGAGATCCTCCCATCTGTATTTCTTATCTCAGTTTCTATCAGTGCCATTGGCTCTAAAAGGAGAATTGTTTAGATAAATGGGACTGTTGTCATGAAGAAGGCTAAGTTTACAACTGTATACATCTGAAGAAATAAGGGCAATGCTATCACTGGTCTCCTACAAAGGAACCTTTCCAATGCACTTGATATTCTTATAAAATCTTTGCGATAAACTAAAAAATGCCCAAATCGGATCTGTTCCAAGGAACCTTGATTAGACAATTACAATATGAAAGAGCTGTTTGACCCAAAGTTGGCTTTTTGGCAAAGGAGGAAGCTTCTATAAGGTTGGAACACTGTAAAACTGAGGGTCACGACTGTAAATTGTACTTGGAAAAACACAATTTTACAGGTACACACCCAGACAAGACTGCATTCAAATTAAAACCAGAAGGACAGAAAGAAGCAGTTGAGACTACAGGAACATAAATTACAGGGATTTACAAGTTTTCAAAGCACTTTTAACAATACCTTCAGAGCACACACTAAGTTGATAATGCAGTTCAGTTTAAAAACAAGATGAACAAAGTAATAGTTAGCATTTTTTTCAGTTCACCAGTCAAAAAAGACATTAAAAACCTTTCAAAATACTGGTAGCAATGTCTTAATGCCCTTAAAGACAGGAGGAATTTTTAAAAGACAGCCAAAAAAGTGACAATTACGCACACATTCAGACACCGTTTTGAGGAAAATATCACTGAAGCATTTGAATGATTCTAAACTCTCAGCTCCCATCCTGTAAGCAAGAGGTGCCCTCCAAGTTCGGGAGTACTGCTGAAATTTTAAATTAACCAGAGTGGTTATTATACGGTTCTATTTTTCTGTGGTAAATTCTACAGTCAGAAAAGTATTTAAAGTCAATCATAATTGTACTAAAATAACTACAATTGGCATTTCTGATCCAGGACAGAACAAGAGAACTCTTGATTTCTTTTTAATGGCCACCGTACCCTTGATGAACAGGCAGAGGCAAAGAAGTTTTTGGGACTTTTCATTTTTCATTTCACAGTTCACTTCCTTTACCTGTCCTAAAAATGCCATAGATAGTTAGTGAAGTCCTGCCAAACTCACAGTGCAGATATCCAAACAGCTTCCATGGAATTATTATTTCATTATCTTTTTCTTTTCAACAGTTTTAGTACTATGCTGTTATCAACATTAAAGATAGGAAGGTATATACCGGGGTTGCTGACTGTTTTAATCTGGTATTTATCACATGTGGAATCAATTTAATGATTTCAGCTCATTGTACTAATGCAGCTACTAAACCTGATACAGTGTATTATGTACTCTGAAGAAAAAAAACCATGAGTCACCCCTTACTGGAAAAAACCCAATCAAATAAACCTGCAGCAGAGCATACATTCCTTGTTTCACTGTCAATGGGTGGAGAAAGTGAAGGCCAGCGCTTGACTTAGCAACTTAGACGAACAACAAAGAAAACAAATGAAAACCTTGCACTTCTCTTTCTTAATTTTTTTTTCCTTTTAAACAGTCACTTGGCTTAATAATCCCAGGGAGTTTTGCAGGCTGGAATATGGAATACTCATCTTACAAACTGCTCTCATACAAGATACAAACTCCTTACTGAAATGCAGCTTGCCTCTCCTCCTGGCACATACTAGGATCCAGATGCATTTACCTAGAATTAGCTTTTCTTGTTGCTCTCTCTATAGCCTGAAAGTCAGATATGCCTGTCAAATGTAACAAGATCCTAATTAAATCACTGCATTTCTGTACAGCCAAGCATTTAAGCACCTGCTTAACTTCAGCTATGTGCCTATGTTTCATTAATATTTGCTTGTGGTTTTCTTTTTCTGAACTGAGACCTGTCAAATTAGTCCAAGCTACTACATTTTTTTTTTTAATCCAGAGCAGGCAACTCACATTAATGTTTTCTTTGTTTCCTTTTAAAATGTTGCTTATTCTCAAAATTTATAGATATTCATACAACTTTACTGGTTTTGCCTGTGCTTAGCTGGAATAAATTCCAGCTTCCCTTAGCTTATTTATGGCCCAACATGTAAATGTTGGAACAATCCTCTGAAGACTCAAACAACGCACAGGTAGGAGACAGCAAACAGGTTTCTGAAATGCTATTTCATGAAGAATCAAGGAAGTTTCCCTTTGTGCCACCAGCCAAACTCCAGGCCCTGATCCATTCTGGAGGTGCAGCCCCTATTACAGAGCGCGGTGAGAATTCAGGTTTAGCACACCAGAAAGCACTGGCCAACACTGCTCTCAATGCAAAAGCCTGCTGAGAAGGAGAGGCTGGAGCAACTCAAAGGTGGAGTCCTCACCTTTAGGACTACAATCCTCCCTGGCTGGTGTCTGTCTGCATTTCCAGGTCTCCCATGCCATGCATGCTGCGCCTGCTGCATCCACAGCTGACTGTCCGGCACCATGAGTGATGTGGTGACCTGTGGGAACTTTTCACTGAGCAACACCTTTCAAGATTGCCTATCAGTTATCTTCTGTCACTCCCACCAGTTTATAGCCTTCTGCAGGTCCTGCTCATTTGCTTAATCTCCAATAGCCAGCAGGTCAGGCTCTCTCCTCTGCCCTACCAGCAATCCCTGCTCCCATGTGACTCTTCGGGAAGCGCACTCTGCTCTCGCAAGTGCAATAATCATCCCTACCCACTGTACTGGTATTTCTGAAGTTTATCACTTAAGAAAGCATGATTCATGACTTCTGAAGTCTCTAGATGGAATCCATGTTCTCCTCACGTTTACTCGGGCCAATATTCACTATTAAGTGTATTGCTTGGCCATTTGCTGCAGTTCTCGCTGTGAAAGCCTGAAGCAGTATAAAAGTCAGTCTTTCAAAACAGACTCCAATGACAAAAGCCAGCAATATGCCACACAGCACTTGAGCAATAAAATAGGACAATCAATCAAAAAAATTAAAAGCTCCATGTGGTATGAAACAGTAATAAAGTTGTGAGGGGAACTCATCATTCTGCTAGGAGATAAGGCTTCCCCTGTCACTTAGGTAGGGTGTCTGGCTCCAGACCTGAGGCGACTGCTGGAAGGATATTCCATGCTGGATACTCAGTTCTTCCTTTTATGCCCACCAGGACAGCAGCAGCAGCCTTCCTCTCCTGCACTGCTTCCTGGCATCTTGCACAGGAGAACTTCCCAGGACTGAATGCCTTTTCTAGGGAACTAATAGACCATATGAACCCAAAAACTCGGGTGTGATTTTCCTTTGGGTAGCAAAAGGGAACGCTGCAGCTCACTTCGTTCTTCAGTGAGCTCCAAGGGCCGTAAAATAATGTTCTGATGGTCCTGCAGGAAAGAGAATCATAAAAGTGCAGCTCCTTTTCTTCCTTGCAGGGAGATAATGAGTAGCACACTTAGGGGCAACCTTTGCCTGAGAACTAGCAAGGGAAAGATGTTTTGCTGAACACCTCCTAATTCTATTTACATACTGCATATACACATATTTGTACTTCACTTAATCTTTCTCTGTATTCCTTTTATCAATGAAAACTTCCATTACTTTAAAATACATATGTATGTGTTTTTGTCAAAGGAGGGTAAAAAATCCTCATAACTAATAGGATCCAGAACTTTGGAATGGTACAGCAATGATACAGAATGCCTCAGCAGTTACATGTCAAATCAGATGTAAAATCTTACCAATTCAACAGTTAATTTTACAGAAGACTAAAATAAGAATCCTCTTGTCTTTGAAACTTATTTTATTGATCAGGAGTGTACAAACGCCTTTTAATAAACAGGATTTTCATTGATGAAACTAAAATATCAGTCAAAGTTGAAGAATGACTGCATGTAAAATACTGAACAAATATTAGTTAAATTAATGTGAATTGATAATTCATATATTCATATCATTCATATATTCATATGTTCTAAATAGACATGTAATGGAGATGCATGCTAGTAATTTATCAAGAACTAGCAGTTCAATTAAATTACCCTGTAAAGACTTATTATGGACTAGCATTTTTGGTGACAACCTGAGTTTCTTTTTCCAAGTTGTAACTGCATTCAGAAAACAGAAACTAACTGAATTCAAAACTCTGCTTGCAATCTTCCAAATATTTAAAGAAGATTATGATCCCAGATTGGTTTCCAATGGTTCTATGTACGTATGTTAAATGTTGTCAGATCTTTTATTACAGAAAACAAAATAAATGGTACAGTGTCAGACCAAGAACTTTTTCACTGCTTGTGTACTACCCGAGGTTAGTCCAGGATTACTGCAGACTGGAAGTGCTGATTTTTAGAGCAGTATTTAGTCTAGTTCTACTGGTGGATTTAGGTTTTCTTGCTTCAGTTGAACATTTACAGCTCTGTAAAGACATTATTCATGTCAGTTATTTCTGTCAATATATACAATAAAACCACTGGAATTATCTTTTAAAGAAGCTAATTCATTTTCTAGTCAGGTAGGAGAGTAAGGCAGCAGCAAACTTTTGTCTGTGCAAGGGCAAAATAAAGAACTGAGAAGTGATTGACTTTGGGAAGAAACTTTGGGAGCAAAGGCATAGCTGGCACCAATGGCACTGCTGGGGCACACCAGAGCCGCAGGGCAGGGGCATGGCCAAAGCACAAGGTGGAGACAAGAGCCAGCAACTGAGCTGCCATCTGAGCCCCTGGCAGTGCCTCCCAGCAGCAGAGGGATGGCACCACCATTCCCAGGGAGGCAATGGAAACTATGGGTGCTTTCTGCAGCCCATCAGTTGCTTTCATCCACAGAAGAAAGGGAAAATGGACAGCAGAGAGAGGAAAAAGACTGCCAAGGAGAGAACTGAAATCTGTAGGCACAAACCCAAATGTCAGGTTTTGAACAAAACCTTACAACTCATCCAAGTGCACTGCTCTTGTGTGACTAACTCTGCATGAAAATGTCATGTTCTTAGTAGTCTATAGTCAGGCTGATGGTTTTTGTTAATTTTGACCAAATATTAGGAGTTGTAGCTCTTTTATCAAGTGAAAACTGAGACACAAAGTTATACTAATGTGGATATAGGAAAATGCAGTTGGAAACTTCAGAACCTTCTGAAGCAAAACCTTCTTTGGCTCTTGGAGAAAAACCTGGCAGCGAAACAAGTGTGTTCCACAGGTACTTAGAAACAAATACAGTGCTTATCACCGGGAGCTGAATTAACTTTCTAGAAAAACATCCTTCCCAACAGAATTTCCTTTTATTTTTATGAAATGAAGCATTAAACTGTGCCTTTCTACTTGCCTGTGCTCTTCTGCTATAATGTAGTTCATGTTCAGATGCAATTTTCTTAGAACAACTCAGCCTAAAAGGTTAATGGTTCTCTGAGGGCCACTCCTGCCTTCTCTGCTATCTCAGATGACCTGCGCTTCCGAACTTCAACATGGCCATTATAAACATTAGGATCTTAAAATGGTAGTTGGTATGGGAACTACTAATGTTTCTTTTCCATGTATTTATAATTTATATAAATGTCAATTCTAATTTGTACTAACAACTAATAACTTCATTGAACAGGAACTGTGCATCTAATTTCTGTAAAAGTATTCCATCAAACAGTTAAATCCCTTTGTTTGATGTCAGGTTATTTACAACTTCGTAAAAGAAGTCTTTATATTAGTAGTCCAGAGTTTCTCTTCAAAGTTAGATCTGCATTATTTCTTTGCTTCTATATAAACAGATCTCATACTGCTAGTATTTAATCAGCAGAATATGTCACCACTTAGACTCTTCTTCTGTTTTAAGGTCAAGCTCTTTTCTTTCCATTTTGCAAACTCCACTATTGGCAAAGCTCTGAGCAAAGAATGTTCTAAATTCCTCCTAGCATTTCTCAGGAATCAGAGCACCACTTCCATGCACAAAGAAAGCTCCAGAATGCTACATTCAAATTTTAAAATAAGAATTTTGTCTATCTGAAAAATTCCAGTGTTTATTTTCTTAGCGTCACATCTAAGCTTTCAGAGGGAAGATAAGGGAGTTCAGGAATAACATCAGTCTTCCTATAAACCCCATTCTAAGCATTGTCCTTTTAGAGCTCTATGGTTTAAGCAGATTTAGGGGTGCTCTGTGTATAAATCACAGAAAAAAAATCTCTCATTAGTTTTTGTGTAATCATCCTAAGACATACGGACATTTAAGATAGGACAAGGGCCAACTACCAGGACAGTGATGCACTGAAAATGTAAAAATGTTAATCAAAAGTGATGCTAGTGGAAAATCTAGCAAAAGAAGTTCATTATACAAAGCCTTTGAAAAAATGCAGCCCGAAATGCCAACAAGTCACCTTAGTTATAAGACAACAAATGAAGTACATATCAGATTATAAGATTAATATATAAGATTAAATTCAGCAATAAATAAATAATGTTAAATGAATATTGTAAAAGATAAACTTCATTACAATGTGGTGAAAGGAAAATGGAAACAATTCTAATATGCATTGAGGTTACTTGTGAATTTAATACATGTCCAGGCTACAGGATAAAATAGTAATCTAATATCTAACCTGGAAAAGGTATTAAGGAAAAGCCTAATTTCAGAAGTGATAGCATTTTAGCATTTACTAATATAAAAATAAACATTTAAATGTGAGGTTGTTCTCACGCTTTATGTTAATCACATACTTAAGGACCTTGTTAAACCAAAGGTTATCACTGCTTTTTAGAAAATTCTAAACTTCACTGTTTCCACAATAATGTAACAGAAGATCCGTATATTTAGGTGTTGGCCTAATTATTTTTAATTATAAAATATTATTATAGATCAAATGTATGAGAAATACATATATTCTGTCAGATAAAATAAAAAACCCCATCATGACACATCTCAGATCCTCAGGTATTATTCTGAGCCCTGAAGTAATTAGAATTAGCCTTTGTAGCCCTGCACTGTTTTTGAATAATCATCTTCACACTTAGATAGCATCTTCAACTTCGATGATGAACCGCTTACAAATCTAAGTTGCTGCTTCGGGCACGATTCTCCAGTCATTTACACAGAATGAAGCCCAATTGATCTGAATGAAGATGATTGAAAGGGTAGAGAAGAAACAGGACCAGTCAACAGAAGTTTAAGCCGACTGCTGGCTGAGGTTTCCACCAGCATCCTTGGAAACAACGCCAGTTTGGGTCAAAATCCCCAGAAGGTGTGAATAATTCAAACATTACAGTCTAAAACACATAAAATCTTTTTGTGTGTCTCAGAGCATTTTCCCTCTTCAAAAGCAAACATTTTCTGTCACACTCTGAAACCCTACTCACAAGTAAGCCATATAGTCTTGGAATTATTATTCCTAGCACGTTTTGTCTTATGGCTTCCACAAGAAATGTAAAGGGTTTGTCCAAGTATCTAATCATCAACTAAAAAGCTTGTGAAACACTGAGCCACTGGACATATTACAGAGCTGGCTGAGACAAAGCTTCAAACAGAGAGCAAGAAAATGGGCTTTTCTGCCATGAAAAATGAGCTACAATTTACCCTTTATTAAGGGGAGAGGAAGACGAGCAACATTTTCCATAGGACTTCAATAAAGCATTTTGTTCTTTATGTTTCAGTATCACTTCAATCAAGTGTGACTTGAGCTGAACATGACACAACGGGTTTGGGAGACTTCTCTGGGCCTCTTGCAGGCTCCCACCCTCAGAGCAGCATCCAAGGGCTCAGAAGAACTGTCAGCTGCTGGGAACACAGAGCAGGCCGACGCTCCCTCTGCATGGGGCCGGCCACATCGGGGACAGCCACCGAGGCTCTGCAGAGCCTTGGAAAACCGAGAGTTTATGGGAGAAGCACAGGGAGTTCCCTCACACATGAGGCGAGACAGACAATAGCTCACAAGGCTGATTAAATATTTGCAGGCTTTAGACTTTGTTTTAAGTTTCTGTGTGAAAAGCAGTTCCCATGCAAAGGGGCGAGCGCCAGGCTGGGTGGGAGCGGGCAGGAGGACGGTGTTGCGCAAGCTCCTGCCTCCGTCCAAACCCAGGGCGGCCCAGGCCCAGGTCTGAGCTGGGAACAAACTGCTCATTAAGCAGGATTATGCCAAACTCTGTGGTGTTTTTTCGATGTGGACGAAGTTCCACTGGGGATTAAGATGAGACCACCAAACTCCTTTTATCCTGACCCAGGAGCAAGATTAGAACGCCTCTCTGGAGGCAGCATCAGCTGACTGCTCCCTCTCTTCCTCTCTGAGCCTCAGTTATGGACTGTATTTGAAGGCTGTTTAAAGGACTGACTTCTATGACATTGGGAGATAAGTTTATTCTTTTGTGTTTACAGTATGAGAGGAAGACAATAAGATAAATCCAAATGCATTAATTTCTCACACTAATTCCTATACACTCTCTCTTCTCCTCCTCCCTACAGGAATCAGCCAGTCATCATGAACTGAAACTAAATACACTTTACTTCAATGCTAAGTCTTTGCTCATATTAAATTACCTTCCCCACATCTGCTCAGAAAAGCAAAAAAATCCAGGATGCATTTTGGAATGTTAGAAATACAATTAAGATGTGACACGTGAAATGTGCAATCCCAAATGCTTCTGACATATTTGATTTGCTTTGTCATAGATCATTCTTAAAAAGTTCATCAGGAAGCTCAAACAACAACAAAGGTGTCTGACAAATTACCTAAAAGGCATCCCCACTTTTCCCTGACTGCCCAGACAGAAATGCCATCTTTCCTGAAGACATTGGTTCACTTAAGTGAATTTATGTGGTCTGAGGATGTAAGGCTGCGAGAGCCAAAGCATACATTACAGAGCTGCCTTAAAGTACTCCGCTTTAACTCGGGCAGTTTAATCCTTAGGGGATTTTTGTTCACAAGCTGAACTGCTTCTAAATGGGAGTCAAGACTACAACTTCACATGAACCACTCACTTGCCAAAATCAGCTATTCCACAAAATTTACTAGGCATATTTTTTGCTCAAACATGTAAAGCTTTAAAACATCAGGGTATGGGGTTCTTTTTAAAAGGTTTAAAGAAAAAACCCCATAACCTCAACATGAAATCAATATCCTGAAAAATCCCTGTTTGAGAAGAAACTAACAAAATCAGAATTAAGTAATTTCAGATACTAATTACTTACAGACAGGGATGTTAACAGCATGGTAACTACCAATTCCTGCATCTTTACTCCTGTACTGTATTTTCATAAACTCCACCTACCAGATCAAAATTGTTCCAGTCCCTCCAACAGCCCCAAAAGCAACATAAACTACGTTTAATGTTTAATGATGGCCTCTAGTAAACAACCCATATGGAAACTCTACATATTTTTATAACTTGCAAGTTTTCCTGTTGACTTCTGATTTTCACAATTTTTCCATTTTAGAAGTATTTTCTTCCTTCCTGCTAACACTAGAGAAAACTGGCCACATACTGAACTCTGTCAAAAGCACAAAATCATTTCCCTACAGAAAGTCACTTAGTCTGAAGTCACTCTGTAAGTGTCCCTTGCAGGCCAGCAGTACCACAGCTAGGACGTGTCACATACAGATATATGGCTGTGATATATGCTGTGGGATAAAGAGTCCTGCTACTTTATGACGCAAGTAACACCTACTACATGAAAGAAATGCTTAAAAAAAAAAAAAAGACTATAAGCCAATCATTTAACAAAAAGGGGAAAATAATCTTGAGATGAAGCTTTTCTCGGGGAGTAACTAGCATGCTTTGGGTGCTGCGAGTGAGTCCGAAATGTTAAGATCCTTTCAGATCTGTGCCTACAACATTTCAATTCCTTTACACATTATATTTTTACCTGTGATACTGCTGTGTGACATTTTACATATTTAACATGGGAGAAATTCCCTCCCAAAATATCCTGTAATCTTACTGCTCCTTCTCTTTTACCTGGAGCTAGCTGGGATGTCTGAAACATGTTTTGCAACAAATTTTCTGCACCTATATAGCAAAGAGAAATTACTAGTAGGTGACTGATACTATTAAATCTAATTCCATGTGCTTCTATTTTCAACACATGGATTATCAGATATTAACATTTCAATTATTTTTGAGTTTATAATAACATACCTTGTTACAGATGCAAATGTCTGGGGATAGAAGGTTTGGACAGAGAAATAAGTTAGACTTACACAGTTGGAAGACTTTTGGGAATGAAATTGTTCCTTCAAGGACACATAGTGTGTATGCAAATTTTTAAAGAACTTCTGAGAGAACTTTTAACTTCTATCTACAAGCGCTAATTTTATAACAAAGTCCTGAAAAGCTGCACACACTTTTTCCTAACTCTTTCAGCAGAGATTTTGTTTTGCAATCTAGCAATGGTATCTTCTAGAAGTACACAGTTCATATCTTACAAATCCTTAAAGTTAGTGGGATTCTTCTAGAGCACTCTACATACAGTGTGTACCAAAGACTGGGAGAACAAAAGCTGTTTTTATTTAAATAAAGGCATAGCAATGCAAATGAACAATGCAACTACTTTTGGAGCCTGTCAGCAAGACCCTGAGTCTGAGGATCTGATTTGTGAGGACTTTTCAGATGAAAAATATTCCCTAACTGCAATGAATATGGAAAGATTTCTATTCCCAATACAGCAGTGTGAAAGAAACCAAATCATCTGTCACTCCTGTTAATTTAATTACAGGACCACATTCAATTATCCAATATAATATGCAAATAAGTTGAGTTGACAGCACATGCTAATTATATTCATTATACTAATTAAATCAAACAATGAAAGGGAATAAAAATGTAATGAAATAGAAGGATATTTTTAATTAACAAGAACATTTTAATTAGAAACTGTAATTCTACAGTCTGATATAGTAGGGTTGGCTATTGAAAGATTGGACATTATTTTTATTACACAGTTTAGCTTCACATGTCTATTCTTGGTATCATGGGACCTGTTTTTGTATGGCAGTAGATTAAATGGTGGCCAGAAAAAGAGAATCCCTTTTCCTTGCTCGTACTTCCTGAGGAGCAGATGCCTAATAAAGCTGAGCTGGTCTGTGAACCAGGGGCTGTCTGGCTCTGTAGTAAACACAAGTTCACGTGCCGATACAAAACAGACAGGGCAGCTCAGGCCTCACCACTGGCGTTGGAGCATTTCAAATATTAAAGAAACACTCCTTGCTTTTTGAAATTTTCACTTTCATAACTGATTTATTTCTTCAGTGACAGCAGCTGCCCTGGAAAAGCTTTGTGAATGTTTAAAAAAAATAGGAGCGAAGGAAAGGAATATTACTAATACATTATATGTGGGCAGAGTCAGCAAAATCACAGTCTTTTTAAAATAAACAGAGCAAGCACTATCAAAACACTCAGGAATGTGCTCCTTAGGAATCCATTGTCCTCACTGCTCCTTGACAGAATCACTTGGGCCTGGACCAAGAGCCAGGCGTGGTGGAAACACCAAATGGGAGCCCAGGCAGTGCCTCTGCGTGTGGGACCCACCATGAGGGCCCCTCCGGTTCAGGGCTCCTGGAAGCTGCGGGGAAACCTCAACCTCCAAGCTACACAAGAGAAAAGCACTTTCCTTCTTCCTTTTTAATTTGCTACTCAACTAAATATAAAAACTTCTACAGACAGTGTAATAAATGAAGTCAAACCTATATTATATTAAATGACTGGCATATGATGCTCTTGGAAGATTTTGTTCTATGAATGTGAAATGTTTAGGAAACTGCCCTCTTATGATTTTGACTGCATAGTGGTAGCAGTTCACTTACTTAAATCACAGTACTACTACAGAAGGTCAATGTTGAGGCTGACAGGCTGTAAAACTTCCATTTTAGAAATCTATCTATTCTCCAAACTGGGGAACTGGTTCTTTTTGTTTGTTTGTTTGGTTGGTTTTTTTTTAATAATTAATGCCTTTTTTCCTTATTCCAGTATGCTGCTTTGGATATTTATCTGTTGATGAGGATAGACAAAAGAACCACAAAGAGGACACTGAAAACTCCCAACAACTGTTTGTCTTTTCTTGTTTTGAGTATTGAAAGGAATTAAATATACCTCAGTTTGTAATAAGAAATACAAATTTAGAAAGAAAAAGACTTTAAACTGCAAATGTTTCCAAACAAATGTACATTTGACTGCAAGAAGGACCTGAATCTGCCTTGAAATACGTCAGTTATTGACTCAGTTGAAGTTGGTTCAAATACTAAATAGAGCTATCTGGCTTTATGGAAATCTGTTTTCATAGCTCAAGTCTAGTGTATCTATTTTTATTACACTGTACTTGCCAGGACTTCAAGCCTACTATTTGAAAACTTTCACTGTGAGACCAATTTTTTATTTTTAGTAGGACTCCCCAGATGATCAACAACGAAAGAAAAAATTGGAAGCTCTTAACATAATAAAAAATTAAGCCGCAACTGAATGAATAGAAAGTACTTCCCTCTTCATGAAAGGCTGTCTTTAGTGGAAGTCACAACACAAAGAGCACCTTAAAATAATGGCCGTAAGCAAGTCGTACTGCTTTGCCTGGTAGTAAAATAAAAATTACTTCCTTCCACTAAAAAACCTTCCCTGTATTTTTCAAGTACCTGAGTGAGGAAAGCTTCAGTTTTTCAAAATGCTTTTTTAAACAAAAAAGCCAAAACAAAATGCCTCTTCCTCGGTTAAAAACTTATTAATGAGGAATATCAGAAATTACATAAAAAGTTAAGCATGTCATGACATCTGAGATAGTACCTCCAAAGCAAACCACCCTAGAAGAGAGTCTTAGGTTACAAAAAGGACTGACATACCATGGCTGTCTGATTGAAGCCCTAAACCTGACCCTGAAAGCTGCAGGAGCCACCTTCAGCCCCAAGAGCACATGCTGAAGATGCCAGGACCCTGCCAACCACTCATCTGGGAAGCACAGCCCCCAGACAAAGGCTCCCCCCTCAGTATCTTGGGGGCCCGTGGAGCCCCACAGCCCCACAGCCGCTGCCATGGCCCGGTGCCTGCTCGCCACGGCCGGACCTCGCCCCCGGGCACCAGCACCGACAGCACTGCAGGCTGGCACTGCTGGAGGAAATCTCTCTTTTGCTCTATTCCTGGCATGACTGCAGTGCCAAGTCTTCCATGCAATGAATCACATCTGTTTGTACATGTATGCTGGAACAGAAATTTTTAAACTGCAGAGAGCAGACAACATGGTTTGCTGGCACTTCTGGGAGCCAGCACGACCTGTCAGGCAGCAGTGGGACTCAAAATGGCAACATCACGCGGGGTTTAAAAACGATCATACTGATGTGTTGCCAACAGGCAGCTCCGGATCCTGAGTGGGATTTGGTCACACAGGGTAGGGAGGCTGCAGGATCCTCCCTCCAGCTGTGGCCAATGCCACAGAAACATCACTATTTATTTATATAATTCTTGTGACAGCATTGCCAGCTTTAAGATATTACAATGCTTCAATTACAGTCAATATCTGTAAGAATGTTATCGAGCATCTTTTCTCTAAACCTTTGCTGACAAGTTGTAACCCTTCCTCCTCCTACTCATCAGCTGAACTGAGGGCACTGAGCTCCTAGCATGAACCCCTATCCCAAAAGTTGAGCAGAACAGGGCACCAGGGGGTACAAGTACAGAGAGAGAACACAGTGAGTACCTTCACAAAACGCAGCATTCAACTGAATCATACCCAACATGTGGGCACTGTAATGCAGTACCTACACATCAGAGTTAGGTTCACGTATTTGAAGAGCCAGTGCCAACCTCTGCCCTGCCCAACACACCCTGAGATGTTACAGTGCCAACCTCTGCCCTGCCCAACACACCCTGAGATGTTACATGTAAGCTGAGGAAACCGGGAGATTTTTAAGATTAATATATTTGAAATATTTTTTGAGTTTTGTGTCTGTGTTATTTTATAAGCCAGTAAGAGAGGTCACAGAGTCCAGTGGCAAAAGTGGACAACAATAAAGGAAGCTAAAGGGGAATGTTCACTGTTTGTTGGACAGGGCATTTGGTTTATTACTAAAAAGATTCATGGAGAAGAATGGCTTAAATGAGCACTCAGCAAGCAGGGAGATAGCTACACTGGCATCCGAGTACAAGTCTTCATGGGAGAGTAGTTTAGTTGGCTTTAAAAAAGTTTAACTTGGGTACCACAACCATCTGATCAAGCTGACACAAAGCTAACTTAGAATAAAAATATCAGTTGCTAAGTATACCTTGGCAGGGAGCAAGGCCAGTTAAAATCAATGCAATGGCAGCATAAGAACAGGCAGTTTGCTTACGGCCACACAAAATTAATGTCTTTGTCTTAAGACACAACTTCAGTTTCTCTTTTGCAAACACATCCATTTGTGCTCACAGGAATCCCAAGTGCTTCAAAACCAGTGCTGAGGGGATTAGTTTTCTGGAGGGATCCATGACTAAATGTGCCCTTGATAACTTCTGATCCCATCTTCCATTTGCCTTACCTGGTTATCTGTGTTGTTTACAGTGAAGTAGCCCACACAAATAATGACTTCATGTAGCAATCCTTCACAGGTATGCTGGGAGCAGTACCACAGCAGGGAGCTGATAATGTGCCTGAAGGCCAGGGACAGTCCTTCAGCTCCCACAATTGACTGAAAAAAAGGCCAAGAAACAGAAATTACACTCCAGCAGTATGTTCTAGAACTTGTGTGAATTACATACGCGTCAGCTGCACCCTTCTGGGTTTTTCTGCAAAGCACAGACTTTGTTCTTTGTTGTGAAAGGCCAGAATCTCTTTTTTCAGCCACTCATCGTTCACAACTGGAATATAACATTAAAAGCCACAGAAGCAAGAATAAATTCAAATTTTCAAGGGACACAGGAAAAACTGGATTCTGCTTATTTGACATTCCGTATAGCAATAGGTTGACCATTTCGTTTGACATACACTACATGATCCAGGAAAACTTAATAATATTTCTTAGAAATAAGCAAAAGAAACCAAACTATCTTCATTTCTGCAAAATGCATTTCTCATTAATAACTCACGCTCTGAATGGAATACAATGATTAATAACAAATAATGGCTTTTCAAACATTAAAAAAAGTTAGAAACATCCAAAAGGAGAGAACACTCAGCTGCAAAGCTTCTTGGGATGTTTTTTAAAAGTAGGCAAATTGCTGTAACGTGGAGATTCAGAATTAGATTTTATCTGTGCAGCCTACAGCCTCTATTTATTAAACATGTCAAGCAGACAGAGCGACACAGGGTCAAAGGGGAAAACTAAAGCACAAGGAATGAGCATGACAGTCTCCTAACTCTAATGAAACAGCAATGCAAGCCTGAGAAAATCTCTTTCATTTCAGAGTTTTCTTCATTTTCTACCTTGTAGCCTGTGGTAAGTACATATACACAAATCCCAGGCTGTGGCACAGTTTAGTCTTACTGAACTCCAAATATACCCAGCAAAAGTAGAATCCTTGACAATGAAACCAGGCTCAGCTGTGGATACTTTCGATCTTGAACTTCAAGCATTCTGGTACGGCAGTATACTTTCAAAATTTAATGCCCAATACAGCCACCATTTACTGCTTTATGTCATGTAAATGCCATGCTCTCAGGTCCATCCTTATTTAATTAGTGCTGTCCATGCATGCTGTGACCCAGCACTCTGGGTTTAACCTTCCCTGATAACAACAGGTCAAAGGGCTCCTGAGTTTGTGTATAAAAGTTAAACTAATTTTTCAAGGAAACTAAGCTTCCTTTTTAGCCAGAATTAATATCAGCTCAGGACCCTGTGCTGTTTCTCACTACCATCTTTCAATTGTTTAGACTGTCAAATTAAATGAAATATATACCCATGAGCCATCTGTGCTAATACAAACTCGAGAGTACCAGACCTCTTCTGTTAATCAGAACCCCCTACTCTATAGTCCTACTAATTTGTGATAAAACTATTCCTTAGAGATAATGATCACACAGTACATAAATGAGGCTTTTCCTTCTGCTGTCTGCCAGCCTGCTATGGCCCACAGGGTCAGAATGTCCAGCAAACTGCCTCAGGTGTATGTTATTTTTTACATTACAGAAACAAATCACATTAATGCACTGAAAGGGAGAGTTGCTGAGGCTACCCCAGGGTGCCTGTCCATCACAAACAACACGATGCCTACAATTCAGCAAACAGCTGAGTGGATACCTCCTGAGCAGAGCTCAGTGTTGATGAACTGAGGGAAGTAATTCACACTGGTGGGGTTTTGGCCACCCTTCATGCAATTATTACTAACTTGCACCATTTTAGGCAGAACAAACTAACGCAGACCATGGGATTTGGAAGTTAATGCTGACTGTTTATTATAAATGCCGAGCTATAATGGCATTGGCAGAGGGATAAATACAGACAGGGTAAGGAGAAGATGGTGTTTTAAGGATAACAGTGTTTTTCTGGGATATCAGGGAGCAGCCCTCCAGCCAGTGTGATTTGCTACAGCTCTCCTGCAAGCTGTACCTGTCCCAGTTCAAGCCTGACTCTGGCATACACCTGCTATACCTACAGCAACCTATTAACAGCCAGTCCCAAACCAAGAGGTGCTGAATGACGTGTAGGAGGGAACTACTTTGACTTACAGAAAGAAATGGGAGTCAGTAGTGTGTGCAATGAAACTCCAATAAATATCCTGCTTCTGTCCCTGTAAAGAAACCCGGCCTGGACTGGGTCCTGCAGCTGCAGCCATACAGATGAACACTGCTGCACACAGAACTCGCTGCTGTTGTTACAGATTAGTACCAAATGCACTGAAAATCCAAGGCAAGAAACATGAACTGAAGGAGTCACACTAAATTCTTCACTTGTGAAAAGCTCTCGCTGAGTTTAATGCATTTCAGCTGGAGAGTGTGGTACAACATATACAAATTACACATTAAATGAAAAAGAAACTTGTTCTGTTGAATTGTGTAAGATTGATGCTACTAAGTGTGTTTCCAAAGCAATGCTTTCTGGCAGGTGTTTCATATTAACAATACAACTTTACCAACTTACCTGAGAAATATACCAGTATTCGTATGGCAAAAATGACTCATTTACACTTGAACTCCATTCACAGACAAAGGTAAGCAGTCCTTCTCAGGACTCAAAATGCAGTATTTTGGATTTTTTTCTTTAATAAAAATTATGAAAGCTTGTATTTCCAATTTTTGGTCAACAAAATTTTACTTGGTAAAAAAAATGATATCAGTTTCAGCTGCACAATCTTAAAGCAAGTGGCCCCTGAAAGCACTGGAAAATGTAAAATGTGGTTACGACACAAGCAAATCCTTTCACTTAAGAAAAAGTTCTTTCATGCTTTTGACTAAGATTTTTCTTTTTACACTTTTCGGGCTTTTGACTAAGATTTTTCTTTTTACACTTTTCGGGCTTATTAAACATAAAAAGCATTATGCCAGAAGAAAGTAAAAAATAAGTTAGAAGACATAACGGATGTAATGTATTCTAAATTTTCATTTTTTGGTTAAATTCATCAGCCACAGCTATATGGTAGACAAAACAACAGTTACAAATTTTATGCACGAAACCTAACATTTGATTGAAATTGAAAATTCCTTCAATAACTAAGATCTTAAAGACAAAACTTACTCCAAAGATATAATCAATAATTAACATTTTCCCACTACAAAAAGTTTTAAAACATCTGTTACCTGGAAGGCAGGCAGGTCAAGAACAGCAAAACTATTGAAGAAACGTAAACTCTGAATGGCAACCTGGACTGTGTTGGCGGCATAGCTGTCTTTAGGACTGGCTGTGTTTGGATCTGAGATGGTGCCGTGGAAAAGAACACAGTACAGCATGTGCAGGACTCCAACCAGATCCGTGGCCTGAAGAGCTGCTGTTAGTCCTGTGGGGTCCTGACGTGCGTTGTCAAATATGTTCCAGGATCTGCCAAAGAAACATTGAGCCGGCTGAGAGGGGAGCAGCGCTCGGCGGGAACGCTCGCCTGGGAGGCAGCGTGTCCAGTGAGCCAAATGTCAGAGAAACAGTAAACTGGGAACAAGGGAAAACCTGATGCCTGATGTGCCAGGAAACCACAGCAATTCCAGACAATACTTTTAATAATTAGGGCACCGTCTCACGCTCTCTTTAATTGCAGCGCAGCTGTATCGTTCAGGATCTTGCTTCGCATCTTGGTGCCCGTACTCTTGATACCAGCATGAAGTCTGGGGGCACTTTGGGAGCACGTAGGGGCCCCATGCAAGCCCTCTCTCAGGTCAGTAGCCCGCTCTCACCTTTCCTGCTTGCAATAGCAGCCAGCAGCAGTGGGAGAACTCCCTGGAGCCTCTCCTGCCACAGTGATGGGCTGCAGGCACTGGAGCAAACTGCCTACCTAAGTAGCGAAATAAGTTACTGGGAACAGATGACCTTAATCAAATGGTTCTGCAGGAATTTAAGAATGAAGTGGTGGAGCAGTAGGGAAACACTACTTCTTACTGCAGTCAGATGCTGTTAAGGGACACTGCAGTAGAGCAGCAAAGCACAGGTAAGAATGAAACCAGCACAGCTCATGCACACAGAAATTGGGTTTCTTTGCCATCTTTCGGGTATGCACATAAAATAATGGAGAAGGTTTTTGGTTATCTAGGATATCAGCACAGACAGGCAAATAACTCAGGACTGCCCTTTCCATTCTCACATCCAGACTTTCAAAAGCACTTAACAATCCCTCCATGATTTGTACTACTCATGTTTTTTCACATTATTAACAATCCAGAAGATGATGCAGGACAACTCCTACGGAAGACTCAGAATATCACTACCCTGGAGGCTAAATAACTTGTGGAGTAGGCAAGTACAAAGTCAAGCCCCGAAATAATTCAGCAAGTTTTATATTCTCTGAGTTCTAATTCAAACCCATCACATAAATTACCTGAATTTCATTTTGGAAACACATTTGGTCAATACTGGTAATCAAAGGAAACACTAAAATAATGAAATACAGTAAACAGTAACAATGAAAATTGCTACATCAAGGTCTGGTTTTCACCTCATCTACTATATTCCCATCTTAAAAAAAAAAAAAAAAGGAAGTATCAATATCAAAAGAGACTACAAAGATTAAGTGTATATAATATTCTTTTTTATAATTAAAGGAAAATATGACAGATTATATGAGAAAACTTTATGAAAGGACAATTTAAATGAGGGTATTTTTCCCTTTTATAACCACTTAAAGCAAAGGAAATGGGAGTGAAAACCAGAACCATTTTCTAAAATAATCTGTAAGTTGGAAGACCTCAGTTTAAGACAGCAAAGACCGGACACTCAGAGGGCTCAGAATACTCCTGTTGAGCAGAACCACTAAGGAGCTTTCCCTTGACTAGAACAGCTCTCAATAATCACTTCTGTAGCTGTATCAGGAGCACCCCGCATCCCTCTGTTACAAACACGGGCTCCAGTGACATTTCCAACACAGATCCTAGGCAGGCTGACTAATCCTGCTTTTTACAATTACAGACAGATGTCTCCAACAGAGAAACTAAACCACGAGCTCAGCAACTACCAGGTTTTGGCAATCATCACCTTGGTCTGTCATTTTCCCTTTTCCTAGTGAAGCAAGTAAAGCAGGTAAGAAACCACCACCTCACCCAAACCAATGTCTGTCCATGAGAATTTCTTTGTTAACAGCACTCCATCGCTTCCTCGGAGCAAAGGGAGAGAAAGAGGCAGAGCAGGATAATGAACCTGCATCCCCCGAGTCCCGGAGGAGCCCTGAGCTCAGGTGAACATGGCAGGACAGTATTTCGGCTGTACACAACTTGCTCTACTGGCATCCATCCGTTTCCACCACTGTCCCCTCACATCTTTACCTTTACAATGGAGTTGCTCAGATGTGATCTCATCTGAAATTAGCATTTATGGGTACCATTTCTGAGTTAATTCTATTTACAGTCTCCGAATATTCAATGCTACTGAAAAAGCTATTCAGTACTGTACCCTCTGCTGCTACCTCCAGGATCAATGTCCCAGTCCTACTTCAGGGATATCTGTCCTGCACAAAAACCATTCCAGACTGCATAAGTAGGTCACAAGTCTCTGAGAGAAGAATCAGATCTTTAGTAAAGCACAGTAAGAACAAAAGCAACATAGCTGTGTCTGTTTTCCTTAAGACCCTAAGATTTACTCCATAAAGAATAAAAAACAGAAAAAATACTAGAGTTTTAAGTGTGTTTGGGTGGGGCTACACCGCACAATTTATGGCATGGCTTTCCTTTCCCTATGCCTGGAATCCATGTCCCACGTCTTCCTTTTGAAGCTCTGTGGTCTTTAAGTGAGTGTGTGTGAACGGAGTGAGCAGAGACACTTCCTGAGCCATCACCTGGCCGTGCCAGCTATGCCTTTAGGCAGATCCCTGCTGCAAAGTTCCAAGTCCTGTTGGCACATCAACCTGGCTGCAAGAGAGGCACGAACCCGGATGGCTGCAGGAGGACGGAGAGCTGACAGCTCTGGGACCACCATGTGCACAGCTTTGCTTTGTGTGTCTCTGGACTCCCCGGTATTCCTCACTTCAAAATGCCTTCTGATGTCCAAGGATTTATTTTGCAGGATGCAGTAGCCAAAATGTGCTAACCATCACTTAGTTACACTTGACTAACTAGAATGTTTATTGCCACAGGATCACATGAGAGCACAGCTCCTCTTGCCAACTAGTATTTCCTAATTTCGGTCTTAGCTTTTTCAGCAGTACAAAACAGAAAAGTACACTCACAGTCAAATGATAACCCCAAATTAATTACTACATATGATACCTCACAGAATTTCTTCTGACTCTGTGCAATTAGAAGATTGACCAATTTTACCAAAGGTTAAAGTTAGATTGCTTTCAACTCTCACTCCATCATTATTTTTAAACAATTCCATATGAGAAAGCTTACATTGCTGGATGAAATCCTTTTACCATTTTGTGCTGCTCTGGAGCGGAAAAATGAATCAAAATGTACATAAAAAAGTCAATTGTAGAACAATTCTAAATGAAAGCATTAGTTTTTTCACAGAAAAGACAAAAAATTTTAAAGCTGTACTACAGAACAAAACTGTTAAATAGAAATTAAAAATCTGTCTTCTAGATTTGATGGATTGAAGGAACTGCCAGAAACAATTTATTTTGGATGTTGCCTGTACTACAGTTAATATGTATATGAACAGGCCACTGGCTCCTGTAGAGTTGAACTATTGGTTACATCACTTTAAGCCTAAATGTTTACAGTAAGAAGGTAAAAGAAGTTATTTGTACTTGCTGTTGGCTTTAAAATAGAAAAAAGTCCACATGAGATGATGGAAAATAAAGCATGAACCTCTGCATCTACTGCTCTGAGTGATTCTTGTCAAGTCTGCACAACACTGGATTTTATACATTTAGCAGATTTTTAGTTCACTTCAAAAAGTAAGACAAATGAAAATTCAGTGCTGTTGGGACAGACTGAAGCAAAAACCCCTAAAAACCTTCATAATATAAGATGACGAGGTCGCACAAGAAAACCAGAGTTTACATAACTGGAGTTAAGAGATGAGATTCCTATAGCTGCACTTCCTCATAATTCTCCTATTTAAAGAAACTTTGAGTCTGTAACAGCTGCAAAAGTAAAATAGTCACCATGGACAAAACCCCTTCAATTAATCCCTGAAGGTAAGCAAGACTCCCTGGATTTTTGACACTGGCTGATATAACTGGGAAAACAAACAGGCTTTCAAACTTTACCAGTCTCTCTAATTATGTGTTAAATATAAACACATAAAAACAGACAAATATTTACATTACAGTCAAACAACCTGCAGGATCTTAAAAAAAATAAAAAAAGGTTTAACGAAATGCACAGAATTTTCATTATGGGTTGCCATTGTGACTTTCAGCTTGGCCACCATGGGGTCTCAGGAGCTGGTATGGGGTCTGTGACTTACAAAAAGGGTTTAAGAATTTAAAAATGTGGATCTAACCATCACAGGAAAGAAAGATACTAAACAGTGGTATTCATTGCTTAAAATACACCACTATTTATTAAAAACAGGACTTCAATACAGCTTGATAAGAAACAGCATACTCTGCAGAACAGTATAAAACTACAATTTCTCCAAGCTTCAATATGAGCAAACTGTTTATATCTGAGAATATATTGTTTTAAAAACTGGCTGAGCTAACAAGCAGACAAGCCTCTCTAAGGGTATACATTATAATGTTTGTATATTTGAAATATATACTCCTGATTAAAAACACGGAGCGAAATGGAAACATGAGTTTCCAAGAGGCTTAGAATATAATCTGTTGGGGTTTTTTATTATTAGGATTTAAAAACTATCATCAGTACTTTTTGCTTCTAAATTATTTTATTTAGAAAGAGATGTCAAAATAAAGCGGCAAAATAATAACAAAAGAAGAGCAAAGAAGAATTTAGCACCTGTCAGACCTTGCTACAATTCACACTGTCAAGCCAGGGACTGCAGTGCTGCACAGAAGCGACGAAGTGAAACCTTTCAGTAATTTCAGACACAAGTTGGAGTTAGTTTACAGTACTTGCTGGAGCTGCTGCCCCTTGGAAGTGGTGAGAAGCACAACCAAGCTTCAGACAGACTCGCAGCTGATTCACCATCCAGCAGCCAAAACAGACATTATCTTAATTACTGTAATAAAACTGAGAACAGACCAGCCCACTTCCTTGTGGATCTGTGACACGACAGGCACTGTTTCCCTGGCTCAGACCCTGCATCTGCAGCTTTCATCCACTGCAGCCTATAACCCACAACTTCATCAGCTGCTGACACACATTTATATATATTCTACCGCTGGTTTGAGATAACACATAACAGCAACAACTTAGTTACTGCACTGCTCTGACAATCTATTTTCCTGAGATAACAAGGAAGCTTGAAGGGATTTCGTAAATCGAGAAAACAGCAAAATTTTTAAACAGCTGGTATCCCAAGAACCCACATAATTTGTGGGACTATTATTTGCAATATTGCCCTTATGCACAGTGCACTATCCTCCTTGTATCTGTGTTATTGCTCTCCACTCTACTGCTCCTGGGGAGAACATTCTGCCTTAGTGACTGACCCTTACACTGCAGTACTGCCCTTGGCTTCTTCCTGTTCTTTGCATTAACTCTGTGTTAGCATGAATTTATTCACTCATACTCGTGGGCAAAAGTGAAACAAGGCATTAACTCTAGCCCTCCACAGAGCAACAACTAAACCTCTAGGACAGCAATTTTAGTTCCAGAGAAATAGGGAAAAAAGGTATCTAGACTTGATGAACACTGGGCAATACAGGAAAAGACAGGAACATAAGCAAAACCTTTGCTATGCTGATGAAGGACCTGACATGGAGATTCTTACTTAGTCTTCCCTCCTGCTTTTAGGGAAGGCTGAGCTGGGGCAGCACGGCCATACCTTTATTAATGCTCCTTGCATTCCAAGCCTGCTCATTGTTTTCTGTCCTGTGGGTACAAACCAAGCACATTCCATATGTGTAGTCAGGACCTGAGGGCCCAAAATAGGCTTTGTATCTCTCATATTTACAATAATACACTCTGGAAAACAGAGCTATCATCTTGAACATTGCTACTGGACATCTGGAATTCGACACAAATTTCAGGAGATTTATATGGCCACACCAGCCATTGTTATTCCACATAAAGTGTATCTAATACTTTGCTTTATTTCAGGTTAATAAAAATGTCTCTGTTTTCAAGTCTGGCTACTGTTACTCTTAATGGTGAGCAAAAACCAGTTAAGCATTACCAGGGCCGCAATTTTCAAGCCTAAGTATCAAATGTCAGGTTCATCTGCTCAGCAGAGAGAGTTCAATATTCAGACACGCTGCATTTTATGATTTCTCACTACATACAATAAGGGACAATGCCTCAGCTCTCGTACACCTCTTTTTTAACTCATCAGGGAGGAAGGGGCTCTCATCTCCACTGCTAGCTACAGATGCAATACAGCATCACAAAAATGGGACTTCCAGTTGGAGGTCTCAAGTCACCCTCAATGATTCTCACTGTGTAACACAAGAGGATAAAAAGTATCAAAACAAGTTTGAAACATGGTAACAAATTACTAAGGTTTTCAACAACTGATCTTTTCTATGTATGCCACAGTGTTTGGAAAATGCCCTATTCCATCCACAGCAAAATTTCAATTAAAAGAATCAATCAAGCATTTATTAGCCAGTATCAAAAATGATAATTTGAAAAGTAAGATCAATATCAAAGTTAAATCTTTTTTAAAGACCTTGATCATTAATGGAAAGAAAATCCCTCTCTTATAATAGGATGTTTATAACATATGATCAGAATAGATTCCCTTATTTCAATAACATTTTATGATTTTAAAATTGAAAATCCTCCAATTTATGTTTCTACATTAGTAAGACTTTTCTTTACTGTATCTAACTCCATGATTTTGGACTTTTTTTTTTTCCCACAAGTCTACCAGAGTAGTAAAAGAAGTCTTTTCACTCATGCCTTAAAATTTTACTATCTACATTATATCAACCACAGACCTCATTTAATACATAATGTTGATTTATATATATATTAAAAAAATTATTTGAGGCTATTCTCTAATCATCATTATTGTTATGACACCTTGCCTGACCTAGAGGTACGTGCAGAGGGACTTGACTGAGATCTCTTCATTGCCTACAGAATCGTTTTCCATGAAATAACTGTCCAAATACACACTGGGTATCAATTCAGAGCTTGGTTTAGAAATATTCTGCCGAATTTGGGAGTTTTATGACATGTGTTTTTCAGGAAGACAGGAAAGTCTAGACTGACAACTCTTCCTACCTCAGAGCTCCAGAAATGGCCCAACATACTTTGTATCCACAGGACAGGATCTTTTAATTGTTTAAAACTTGAGTTTTAAACAATAACTATTTAAACAATAACTTCTGGCCCTCTAGGGATATGGCAGATTACAGTTGCAGTACAGTTCCTAACAACCTGCTGGGGTCTGAAGGCACAGGAGAATGATCCCACAGCTCATAAAGGATTTCATTGTTGTGCTGGGCTGGTTTGAGCCCTGAGGTGGTCCTGGTCCCCCACCCAATATTTACTGTCCTGTGTCAGCTTCCCACTATGCAGCCACTCAACGCTGCAGGCCGAGATCTGCACACAGAACAGACAGCACTCTATGAAAGAACTCTCAGGAATTTAATATGGAGTGACAACTTTTTATGTGACAGATAACAGCCTGAAAAACTTCTACCTAAAAAAACACATTAATTTTGTGTCCCCATCCCCCCATTACCATCGAGGAGCATAAAGAAGTTTCCAGCCCGGAACCATCATATATAGGAGCGTATACCAAAAGAACATTTCAAAATTGCTCTTTCAACAATAGTGAAAGCCTGCCATTAGTTTGGCAAAACTTCTTTTCATGCTACAGTGTCAGAGCACTTGTAATACTTAGTGGGCTTTTCTAATCTCAGTAACAACTTCAGAAGTTTACTGATCAGAGTGGTTGGTGACTGGGAGTGCAGAGGGCTGTAACAGGCAGGTTGGTTTGGTGCTCAAGCATGTATCAACTGAGCTGGAGAATGAGAAAGCTGACTGCAAAGGCTGCATTGCCTCCTACCACCATTTACCAGGAATGAAAGAGGCATCTGTATTTCTCACAGCGGGGCCGCCTTTTGTGCTGCAGATCAGGTGTCGCACATCATGTATTACTGCAGTGTGACATATTTAAGAATTCAATAAATTTGAGCTCTGTTTCTGCCACCTTAATCTGTGTTTGGCAGTACCTTTTTCCATTTAAATCACCTCGAACACTGAGGACTTCTGTAACACGACAGAATTACACTCTGCATTCACTGCTTAAATCAGAGTAGGCTCAGGTGATGAAAGACGTGATTTAAACTGCCCTTCTAATCAGTTACATCAAAGCTTTTGATCTGAAAGACAACAGTTTTGAAATCTCCAAGTTCATTCCTCTCATTTCTTTTCATGCTCAGATGAACAATCTAACCTGGAAACCACGAACAACCAGCACCTTTGGAGAAAATCCAAAGCGTTGCTGTTTATGGAGGTGGTGGGATCAGATACTTCTTGGTGTAACTGTGAAGAAAAACACTCAACCCTCCAAAATCATTCTGCTGCTACAAAGAACAGATGTTCTTGAAGGATGTACTTGTGCAGTGCTGTACTATTTTGGGGTGCAAAGATCTCTAATATTTTGGTGAAGTGCGTGCCTGCTACAGAAATTGCAAATATTGTATTACTCACTCTGAGCTAGAACTATTATTCCACTAACAGAAGGGTAATTTTTTTATTATTTTATTTAGTGAGTATTTGACTTCTGGCACTGCTCTCCTGGAATATAAAATGCCAAGTTGGCAGCTTTCAGAAAAGGAAATTTCAGTAAGTTGGGATGGTCTCTTTGGGCTCATATTTCTTGCAGTTCTTTTTCCATGTGTCTGCGTCCCTGGCTACCAGCAACAGCTCTTACCTACAGCTTTGTTTCTTATCCTATGTTTTATTAGCTCTAGTTTTTCAACCCTAGCATCATTTTACCCTTCAGGAATGCATTGTAAAGTTCTGCCAGACTTGATTTTCCCTGAAATGTGTAACAGCAATGGTGGTAGGTTCTAGTAAGTGCAGCCCAAAGCTCTGAAATTCTGACTCTCACATCAGTGTCAGGCTGTCCTACACTGTAGACCACAGAAGTCCAGATTTGCTGGCAGGCACTTGCCTCATGCACACTTCCCATAACCTTGGTTAGGTTACAACAACAAGCATTTTGCATTAGAAATTTCCCTGACAAATCTAGTAATAGCTTTCTTTATAGAAAACAGAATTCCCTTACTGACGGTGGTATTTTAAAGAACAAGAGCTGAATTAGGCTGCTCTAGAGACAAATCAATTAAGAGCTTATTTCAGCTGATAATAAAATACCTCTTGAAATCCTTGGGACTGGACACCTAAATCTATCAGTGATAAAACCCTGTGTGGAATGATGAGTAAAGGAGGTGAAGTTTGCAATTCTGATAAATGACTGAAAAGAATCCAGCCTCAGTGCAGATAACTAATTACAGTCTGCTGGTGAGAGGGTGAGCAGAGTGGATCTCCTGCACTGCTTCTTTCCCAGTTGTTGCTGTGTGTCCCACAGTGGGCCACTTCTGGTTGGCAGCCTCAGCAGGATGCCACTGCCTGACCAACATGTTTTGAGCTGACAGACCCAGTGCACCCACCTTCCATTGACAGCAAAACACAGCTGGCAAATTCCATGCAACACTGCCGTGGCATTCTGTAGAAAACTTGCTATTTTGGGGTTCTCATCAACAGGGCCTTGAACAGACAGGAAACAGCAACACAGCTTGTCCACCAATCCTATGTTCACCACGTAACTACAAACAGAGGAAAAGTGTATTACAAAAAATAGTTCCACACCAGTTTTGGTAACGCTGCAAAAGAAGTAATTTCTGCTTGTCTGCTATCAAACCCCTCAAAAAGCAGGTTGTGATTACTTAAGTACTCTTTCTGAAAGGGTTCAATGAAACAATTCCAATTACAATAACTTCAGATCTGGCTCTCTGTGACTATCAGTAGTTTTTGTTAAGGGATCTGTCTGTTGTAGGATAATTTGTATTATATTGTACAAGAAAAATGAGTGTAAATGTTTATTTTAGCATACTGCTAGAAGGACAATGGAATTTTGCCATAGTTAATGATTTATAATAATCTTGATAGTTCTGCAACAGTACAGATTCTTTTCAGCATGAAGAGGTAAACTCTGTAGAACACACTGGTTCCAGAAGACAATGATGTTACCCAGACAATGTTCTATTGCAATACATACATCATAGCAACCACTGCCCCATTGCTGGGCTTTGTTTCCCTCTTATAAATACATATGCAACATCTCAGGGACTAATAGAATATGAGCAACATTCTACCATCAGTATAGAAGGATCAAGATCAAAAAACCTCCTCAGGACTCAATCAAATTCAATACAGAGAAAACCAAGTTTTGTGTGACTTTTTTTTTTTTAACTGAAAAAAAGTTTTTCTTTTTTATTAGGGTTGACCAGATCATCATTGCTGATCCTCAGATCACAACTGCTGAAGTTCCTTCTTTGAACTTTAATAGCTTGGAAACCTTTGCCAAAAAAATCTGCTCTTCACCCTTGTACCAAGATCTCTCTGTCCACAGTAGGTTCTCTCATACTTTGATCATTACCAACTCCACTTAAACTGTGAACAGATATATTTTTTCCATGTCACTTTGCTGATATCACCTCACTTCACCTACTTTCCTTTTCTACCAGAAACATCCAGCTTCTCAGACTTCAGCCCATCTCAACCACCATATTCTGCTGATTTAGGTGAGATCAACTCTTTTTGTGGGCACAAAGGCCCCGCTGCAATCACCTCCCTTTCTTGGCCCTCTAATTTTCTTCGTATTTTCCTCCACTCTTACAAAGTGGGAGAAACCTCTTGTCAAAATCAGAAGAACTGCTGTTTATCCTGTGCCTCCACCTCACTTAAAAGACATGGGAAAGCAATTGCCTTCAGACACCAACAAATGATCCACTGCTCCTACACTGACTGTCCTAAGATCACTGTCCTACCAGCTGCTCTACTTGCTCCTCAAGTCCACTTGGCAGAGATGGCTCTTAGAACAGAGGCTCCTTGAGAAGGGAACACCATTGGCTCTAAGTTTACATCATGTCTAGACCACCCTGACTTGACTCAATAGTGAACATTATTAAATAATATTGATTCTAGTGAATAAAAACTGTTGATTAGGTAATGGTTCTCACAAAGCTGTACAACTGTTTATTAAAAATAACTATTCCCTCACAACATGTCCTACAGTTTTGTCTGATTTTGAAAAAACAGGGGGTTTTGACATTAGGGAAGAAAACCTCGTCCTTTTCAGACACTGTTGTTGCTCAAAGACAGATTTCTCTTCAGGGTTAGAAGTGAGACCTTCTGTCAACATCCACCCTACTGACACAAAGCTTTGGGAAGAAGTGAAAGAATTAAGAATAAAAATACACTGGATATAAAGCTAGAAGCCGAACTGCAGCACAGAAGATTTTAAAAGTTGCTGAAGTACAGCAGTTAAAATCACTTAAAGATGCACAAAGGTTATTAATTGCACACTCATTGTGCAGGTAAATTTGTCTATTCTATTGAGCAACATGAAAAGTTACCAGCATTAAGTTTCTTGAAGATTTTGATCTAAGCAATCTACTTGATCATGCAGGTGATAAACAAGTTCTCCTGCATTAGTGGAATAATTCCAGGAACATAGCTGCATGTTAGATACATCACAGTCACAGAGAAATGCTGAGTGCTGGAAATAGCTCTGAGAAATAGGAGGGGAGACGAAGAACTAAATAAAATAGAGCTAATACTGATAGATGGTGACTCAGAAAAAGGCACGACCTTTCTCACTGATATTCTCTTCCCTGGGAGCATCTCTATAGTGTGACTGACACCTGCAAACTGGCCCCCTCCTTTACACCCACACCTGAGTACAAAGCAGCTGCTCTCTGGCAGAGAGGAAACGGGTGAGAGCTTTCAGTCTGCTGAGACTATTCTTCACTGGCATCCGGAGACAAGAAGAAGATGCAGAGAGCACTCCTTTTCTTGAGGAATTGAGCATACAGACAAGTGGAATGTCAAAGCTCTCTAATCTATTGCCCCCATGTCTTTTTACCCACAGGAGTACAGTTGAAATAACCTGGCTACCCTTTTGATACCCAGACAGCACACAGATAATTGGTGTTTATGCATCAGGTCTAACAGTCCCAAACAGAAAAAAAAAAAAAATTCATTGTTCCTCTTTCTTCCCCCATCTTCCTAAAACTCTCACTTAATCAACTCCCCATGACATACGATACAATGACCTGAAGGTGAAAGATTCTCATTAATGACAGAATTTGTCTGTTTTTGACTGGTTTAAAATGCCCTCTCTCTTTTTTACCTAATTGCACTATTACCTTGTCATCATGCCTTTCATTCCCCATTTATAACCAGATCCCCTAAAGTGCCTCAGGTGAGGGACCTGGTTGGATTCTCATGTCTCTCCTTATCTTGAGGGTATGCCTGTGCTTGGCCCAGTCAGTGTCAGATGTCTGTTCAGCACAGACCTCCCACCCTCCCATTCATAAATGGGCAGAATACAACATCCTGAAATTTCACACTCTATCAAAACCTGTTTGGGGAGAAGGAGAGTTACATGAGAACATGAAAGTTTAGAGGTCACTGGTATCTATGACAACTATTTGTTTTGCTTTCCTCCTCCAGTGGTCCTCTTTGTCTCCATCAGCATCACACCAGACTTTGAAAAGTCTGAAGGCTCACTGTGACACATTTTCAGCAGCATATAAAGAAGAATTTCATTTCTTCAGAGGGCTGAAGACACACTAATAACTATTTATATTCAGGTTCAGCTATTAAAATGCAGCTACATGGTAAGATCACATTATAGGAATGACTGGGTGATCTTTACAATAGGAAGTGCGTCTTTTATGACAAGCTTATATGAATGCACGTATGATATGAGAGACCACAGGCAATGGGCGCACACAGTCGGCATAGAGAACTGAGAGAAAATAATAAAAATATGGAAGCTGGCTCCTAGATAATCAGGAGAGAAAATTAATGGAAAGGACACAAAAAAATAAGTTCAAAACGAAAAGATTCTTGTGTTTCTGCATTTCTGTGTCTGCAGTTTTTTGAAGAACATTTTTGACTGAGAATATAGTATTTCAATAGTCTTCTTGACTACCCACACACTACTCTTACTGCATTACGAGTTAAAGCAGTTTGTTCCTCTCTTAAATCAATGCAATGTGCTTTCTCTCTCATAAAGAATACTTATAAACATTTAATTATTTTTTTTAAACCTGATTAGGTCTTGGACTCTGCTGCTGAAGGCTTCCACTTGTGAAGATTTACTTTTCACTTCCTGTAATATCTTCAGTGAAGTAGAGTGGTTGTTTCCATCTGGGAAGCTGGAGATTAGACATCTGAAAATCACAGCAGTTACCCTCAGAAGTCCTGTTGTTAAACCTTCAAATACCTGCTTATTTACACTTCTGCCTGCAGTAGCATTATGGTCATCTGGAACACTAACCTAAGTAAAGAGAAAAAACCACAAACAACCAGAATTCAGTAAAACTAAGCAAAGTTTGTGGAGAAACACTTACAAATTTGCATAGGCCTACACCAAAAGTAATAATAAAGTAACATTCTAGCAGTGCTGATGGGCATTAAACCATTTCAGGTACAAGATTAGGTAAAGCACATAATCCAAGCTGGACCAGAATAAATCAAGTCAAAAGAATACAGTGTCTGAGAACTAAGGAAGCCTGATAGCAAAGTACGTCATTAGTATGATTGTGTTCTTATGCATAAAACATCATCCAGTGACCACTGCACTTGTCCATCAGAGGTCACCCACTTGTCAATCACGTCAGAAGCACAACACCCAGTTCTCTCTGAGCAGACCTCAGAGGAATCTCATTTTTGTAAATCATTAAAATAGAGCTCACTCCTAAAAAGGTGAAGTTGAGCTGTACAACATGTAAATCTGAAGACAAATCTATATGCAGGATACAGATCTGGAAGGAAATCCTCATGGAGAGTATAATTTTTAAAAAATTAATTTATTTTTCCATTTCTGCAGTCCAAGGTATTTTATCCAGCTGAAATCCTGCCCTATTACAATCAAACAGTTAAGTGGAGTGTGTGTGAAGTCCTGCAGCGTTCGAGGCAGACACTGGCAGCAGTCAGGGCTTGGGGCTCCTGGGAACATCCCCATGGCTGATGCTGCTGGGCCCACACCCCACAGACCTCTGTGGAGCCTCAGCTCTGCCACAGCCCGAGGCTTGACATAGGCATTAGGGCTCAATATTGGCTGAAATGTCATTTTCATTCCAGGTTAAAATCATTTACACTCAGTATATGCAAGTGAGGCCAGAGAAAACCATTCCTCCCCGTATAGGTATCAGGAGGGATTTGGTAACACTTGGTGACAAAGAACAACATGCACATTTCTTTATTATTCATTAGCTCTGAGCCTTGTGCTGGTACTTAAAACTCATTGTAATGGTCTGTTTCTGGTGACGAGCCAAGAGAGCAAGTGAGAAGTCTTTAGCTGCTTATTCAAGTTCAATAGGAAAAACAATACTATGTTGCTCCAGTAACATTTGTTGACTAAAATAATTCGTGCCTAATGATGCCAATTGCTCACTAAAACAGATGGATTAAACTTTGCAATGTGTAAATCAACTTAAATGTGGCGACTTTGTACTTGGAACATTAAGTTTTAAAAATTGCTAACAAATGCTACTTGCTGCTTTTTCACCTGAGATAAAAAATTATTAATAATACCTTGCAGTGGAGCCTTCCATTTGCTGTAATGAACAGTACTATGAGTGGATAATGGGTTTTTTTTGCCTTCTAGTTCAATGTACATAGGAGAAATATATATTTTAAGTATATAGTCCTTAGCTATCAAAGATCATGCTTTAAAATCAAACTGCTCCTCCTAATTTGTAAAGTAAATAGATCTGGCACTTATTAGAGTCATTTATTGCAGAGCTCATTTGTCACGTTCAATTTTTTGGGAAAATATGCGTGTGTTAATATAAAGTGTGAACAAATGGGAATTTTTATAGTGTTTGTCAAACAAGAGATAGAAGGAAATACTGCTTGAGAGAAAATCAGTAAATTTCAACGTAATTCCTTGAAGATTTTCCTTTTATACTAACTCAAATGAGTGACAACAGATCAGCTCTTTTACCAAAGAAGTAATTAATGGCAAAGTGGGAAAGTGTGTTGAGATTTATGTTCAAAATTAATTGGTGTGCTTGCAGAAGCAAAATTAATTGGGGTGCTTGCTTGTTGATTATTATATCAAGCAAGGGGCAGGGAAACTTAAGATTTAATAGGGTAATTATGAAAGCTTTCAAGCTCTGGTTTCTTTTTGTTGATTACACAAGGAGTTGATGATATCCAGAGAAACTGGGTTGAACGTGGGCTTTGGATGAGTAAATGTTACAACATTCCACATTCCTGAGGTTTAATAGGTTTAACAGTTTATATGACACAAATCTACAGGTGTGATTACACACTTAAACTGATTCATTGAGTAATTGGTATAAAACATTTTTAAATCACAATGGAAAATCAGGAAATATGTAACTACTGTCCAAATATTTGACACATTCAACATCTCAATGCTATTTTAGCTTTTCTGATGGCTGACTATGCTGGGCCTAACCAAGACTCCTACTTTCTTTAAGTCAGGTCTAGAACTGGAACTCTCTGGTGACCTGACTCTCAGCTCTGGTACAGTCTCCATACAAGTGATTCGCTGTTCCTCAGAGAATTCCACCTGGGTAGGGGGTCCCATGCTTGTGCAGAGCTGCCATAAGCTCTTCAGCTCTGCCCAGCATCTTGGGCTTAATCCTGTAAGATGCCGCACAATATGGCCCCAATCCAGTAAAGCACTTAGGCACACATTTAATATAGCTGAAAATGCTACTCTGTTCTGACTCATGTCACCAAAATATCTCTGCAGATCAGAGCACGTTCTCTTTCTGTGCTAACAAAAAACACCAAACAATTTCCAGTTAGCAACGTAGAGGTACAGCACTGACAACTCATTTATATTTTTATTTTATAAAAGGCATAGTCCTCCACAGCCATGAAGAATTTTGAATGCAGAGTTGGTAAACCTAAATGGAAAGACTTCAGACCTTTAGAAGCATACAGTTTCTCTTCATCTGGTCAATTATTTCCTATCATTCTCCCATTACCAATGGTGATTTTATGCTTTTTGCATTTGTAGTCATTGGGCTTGCCTCAAAAACACTCTGAAAAATACATCTCACTAGAATGTCAGATGTTCCCTGTAGTAACTAGCGAACCAAAGAAATGGAAATGGCCCAGGAAGTGCATGGGCTTGAGACGGTGCAGGTGAAGGTTCCAATGTTAAATTCCCTACCCCTAAACACTTCAGCATGTCATCACCTCTTCTACTCCAGCCCTGCTTTCAGGATTTACCAGTCTCCACATGGGCCTGTTATTAGGGACTAAGGGAACTGTCAGTGCCACACAGCTGAACCCTATGGAGACAGATGTAATTTCAGAATGGACTAGAAACACCAAGCAGCACAGACGTGCCTTGGATTTCACAGTTCTTGTCATCATCAGTGCAAACATGGAGCTGCCTTATTTATATGGTCCAAATTTAAGCACTGTATTTTGGAGAAGAAAAAAGTAACAGACAACTGGGTTTTGATGCCTACATTTGTTTGATTGCTACTTTACTTAATGTTCATTGCACATTCACTAATGGTGTCTTAGAATTTTCAGATACTACACATTTAAAGATTGCCTTAAAAAATAATCACAGTGATCTGTCATGATATCACACAGACAGTTACAGTTTATATGTATGGCTTTTCAGATATCTTTGTGGAAAGTACATGACAGCTGTCACTTGACTGGAAACCCCCAAAATATGAAACTATCCTTACATGCTTACAGCTCCATTAATTATTTGGTTTTGTCAGTGTGAAACCTTCCAAAATAGACAACTAGAAAAGCTGCAATTATTTTGCAACTATCTTCCGGCTACAGTGGACAAAGAAGAGCAGAGACAGCAGTAATAAATGAAGCTACACTCCAGCACAAGACTTGTATGAATGTAGGTGGGAAGGTTTGATCCATTAATCATGGAAATCAGGAAACACCCCTGCTGTCCTCAACAGACACCGGCTTAGGCATTACCTGAGCTAAGGAGGCTAAGGAAGGTAACATGGTAAGTCAGTCCACAAAAGGTTTCCTACCAGTCCCTTTAGGCAGGAGGTAAAGAAAGGTCTAAACAGGACACTTCAAACTATTAACCTGGACAGGCTGGATGTCACATGCGCAAAAAAACCCCAAACTAAAACTAAATCCACATGAAACTAGTTGGAAATAAGGTTCACACTGGATGTATTCAAGATTATATTGAAATGCTTCTCAAAACAGTACTGTTTCTGTATTCAGCAAATATTGGTGTACTTGTTTAATAATTTGTTAAAACCTTGCAAATATACATTCTCATTTATTACTCCTGGTATTACTTGGGCTTTATTTTCCAACAGTAAGTGGAAATACACATGACATGGGCAAAGGCCGCATCACACAGCTCATCCAACCAGGAAAAGCGGAGGCAGTTAAAAGTCTCTGGGGGTATATTTTAGTATTTTGGTATTCAGAGCTGCTCTCAGTTTGTACATTTCTTTTTTGTAAAAAAAAAGAAAAAAAATCAGACTTGATCTGATTTATTATATTTTCAAGAGAGAAAAATCAGGGTTAGAAAAGCAGCACTGTTTTTGGGTTTTGTACTCAAATATGCACTTCATGGAACTATGAAGATACCCCGGTTTAAGGGCCAATTCTGCATGAAGAGAACATAAGAGACTTTCTGTATAGGAAAGAAAAGTCCACTGTGGATCATGGGAAACATTAAGCTTTAATTACAGTTTTGCTGCAACTCACGGGTAGTATTTGGCAACAGACTGAAAAGAGCTCTAAGTGCAGTAAATTTTCCTTCTCTAGTATCTCTGAGCTCTAGGTGGCCAACTCTGCCTAAGAAATACCCTCTGTATTCCTTCAGGGAGAGTCCAGGTCGTTCTCCAGCCCTGCACTGCGAGCAGGGAAGGGGTTTGGCAGCAGAGTGAGCCTTGTCACCGGTAAGGTGCTGAAGGATTTCCCCCGTGTGTAATTCCCTGGAGCCCTGCCCCGCTGGCCCCGCAGAGCCAGCACTGGCCGGCACAGCGCACGCACCTTTCACTGAGCACAGCTGAAACCTAATACCTGCAATCCTCTTGGAAAGATCTGCCGAGGAACAATGCGATGGCAGCTGCTCAAAGGAGAATGCACAGGTTGCATTTGGGTTTTCTTTGTGTCAAGGACCCTCAGACTATCTTTTTAAAGTGTTCATCAACAGTCCTATGGCTTGTTGATTCTAACAGCGCCACTTAAATTATTAAAAGTATGTACATAACTTTTCAATTAACAAACTGCTTGGCTCATGAAAATACATACACACAATTTATAAGTAGAAAACCAAGACTAAATATCTTATGATGAGCAGGTCACTATGAATTAAAAATGAGTTTTCAAATAAAATATTTAATGACATTTCAAATTAAATGAAACATTGGAAAATTAAAACTTTCATTGCTAAAGAGCCCTATTTAAGCACTTCAGCAAATCAAAGTCTGGCAATGTATTGACCTGACTTAGATTCCTGACACTGAAACAAGTAAGAATCAAACACACAGAGACAACTCATTATAGTCTACACTTTAAATATTCCTATAGCGTGAATTAAAGAAAACAACCTCAGAAAATGCTAAAGATAGAACAATATCCACTCACTAGAGTTCCTGGTACACATGCTTTTGCAGAATTTATTAGTAGAAGCAAATATATCCATTTCTATAGAGTATAGTAGATACAGCCATCAAATACAAACAACAAATGAATTTTACTCTTTCAAGCCTTTATTCTTATTTACCTCCTGGTGTTCTTATACTCTACACTCTAAATACTTTAACATGTTTGCGAAGCATGCAAAAAATTCTAAATTAAAAAAGTTATTTTACCTACCGTAAACTGCTGTATCAACAGGTCCATCAGAAAAGTGATTTTATTACTAAAGAGAACATAGGTGCAGTTTTCTATGCAGTTGCTGCAGGTGAGGCTGTAAACATTTACTGTACTGCACAGTGACCTAAAAAATTAGAAGGGAAGAAAAATCAGAATTTTACTTTCTTCAATAAATCAAAAGCAAGTAAATGGCAGCACATCAAAAATAACCTTGCAGGAATTCACATTCATTTTCTTCAACCTGGGATTCCAAACAGAACTAACACCTGAAATGAAATCAATTAAATAACTTCAAACCACTAAAGCCATACTTCTCAGAAGCCACGCACTCTATGGGTACTGGACTCTCCTGTATTCAAACTCTTACCAAAACTGATACAGAATATCAGCCCAATTTCATCATTTGTATAGGTAGTATTATTTTCGTGTGGCTTACAGCTATGGCACACAATGAACTCTTTCCTGGCAGGACCTTCAAGAGCCTGTGTGAAGCATTTGACAGCAATTCCCACGACAGCACGGCCAGCTTTAGAGAGATGCTCCCAGCAGTGCCTGTGCTCCAACACAAGGAATAGGGATGACCAAGGAACTGGCAAACCCCAGCAGGTGAAAGGCCTGGCCCAGAAATTCTAGTGCCACATTGTCACCCACTCCTGCACGGAGCCTCCAGTGCTCATGTACAGCTCCAGCAGCATCGGCTGAGCTACACCTATGGCTGGGGAAGAGGTGACAGCTCTGCAGTGGGAAGAACACAAAATCACAAGCACATGCACAACTGTTCTCTGCATCACATGCAGTGATTTCTGTCTGCTCCAATTAAAGTGCTCTTCTCAAAACAGGACTTGCAGGGAAGCTGGGACCAGTCCTGGGGAATATTCTCACAGAGAAGATTAATCTTACCAAAGAGAACCCTATTTCAGAATAAACAAAAAATTTGTTTCTTGAGCTTTGCTTACTACAAAAGCCATCACTGTTACTACACAAACATGCACAGACACACAACACAAATGCATCATAAATATATCCAATAATAAATACAGATGGCTGGACATTCAAGCTGTTTGTCTAAAGCAAACCAAAAGGAAAAGAACTTTTATTTTGTTGGATTTTTCTCAACATGTGAAAAAAATGTGACTAAGTTCAAATAAGCTCCAAAGAAGAAAATAAATTATGAGCACTGCTGAAAGGTCATACAAAAGTGGGACTGCAACAAACACCAAGTTACTGCACTGAAATCATCAAAGCTGGTATTTAACAGAATAAGCTGCAGACTAATTCAACATACTTCTGGAGCTGAGTTTAACACTTCATCTTTCTCCTAAAATATTTTTTGAAACAACAAAATTATTTACACAGTAAGGACGGGGGCTTTATTGATGCTCAGTTCATTGCTGAGGCATCTGGTCACTTAGCCTGGCTCCCCAGAGCTGAAACGGAAGCCTCTTACACATATACATTGCATTTCTCAAGCTAAGGAAAGCTGGAACTGCTCAGAAGTGGAGTAAAATTTTTTTCATTGGTATGGCTGGATTATCTTCTCTTCATCTGAATTTAGAAAGAGAATTTAGAAAAGAAGTGAATGAACATTTATACTTTTCCCACTTTTCTGAGTACCACCATATTACCAGTTATATTAACTGTACTGGTAATTAATTTTACTCTACTGCCTAATTAAATCAGTTTCAATGTGCTGTTTACACGATAAGAAAACAATATTAAATAATTACTTACTGACCAAAGGCAGGTTAATTTTCATCTATTTCACCTAATTTTTACCCTCCAAGGATAACACCTATAGATAATCCAAGCAGCATGCTTCACATGCATTTTTAAAAATCTGCCTTGCAACACTATTCTCTTTTCCTCTCCTGACTATATAAAGGGATTCAGTTCCCTTCCCTCAGTAATGCTGAAAAATATTTTCATTAGGCACCTACTTCTACCTCTCATGAAGATTATTCCCTTGTGTAGGTGTTTTTAGAGGGGAAGAGAGAAGAAACTATATTGGTAGTCTCTATTTTCTGTTGAGAAGACACTTTAAATCAGCTTCCGTCATTTTATCAGCTATTCTAAAACAAAGATCAATTCTATTTAAATATAAACACTGTAATTCATCCAAAGTGTCAAATATGAACTTGTAGGTTAATTTTGACAGCATTTCAGAGTTCTGAGGTGATTTAGTTAATTCACTGCAATAAATGCTTTTTGATATATGGGATTCCTAATTCCTAAGAGGATCATTTATTTTACACTTGAAAACACAAAAACTTCCTGCTTTATATAAAGACCAAATTCCTCTGTAAGAATGCCTCATGCTTTTGTATTTCCCAACTGAACCTCATGTCACAAAGAGTACTGTTTTTTTCAGAGACTCCGATAATGCGTTTGAAAAGGTGCTGTAAGCAAATGGATGTCAAATTAATTTTTCACAACAATAAAGAGGGTTCATTTAATTGATACCATAAGCTTGCTAACAGCAGCTCGTCTGAACACATTCTGATCACGGCATGCGCTCAGCTCTGCCTCGGTTCCACAGCCTGACTGGAATTCAGCACGGGGAGTGTCGGCACAGAAGTGTCCCCAGGTGGTTCACAGTGTTAAATGGCAGATTAGAGACAGCACAACTAATTTCTTTACTTTAATCTTATTAAGGGAACAACAGCTGTCAACTGTCACCATTTCTGCACAAGGCCGCCGAGACAAGCGAGGGGCTGCGAACGGCAGAGCCACAACTTTACTCAACCACACGTTAAACTCGCCGGGACGAAAAACCCAACGCATTTCCCATCATTTTCTTCTCTTTTGGAAGCTCTTAACTGCTCTTAATTCCAAAGCTGTTATCTCCAGAGATCCCAAAGCCAGCTGAAGGCCTGAAGCAGGAGGCTCTGTAAAGCAGGTGGTTATTGATTACCGATGTTGCTCTAAACTTTGCCTCACACCCACAAATCAGCTTTCCAGCTCTGGCCGCCAGCACGTTCACTCCACCCCACGGCCAGGCTGCCCTCGGATGCAAGGCTTTCCTCCAGAGTAAATCCAATTATAAAAACACTCCTTATGGTACACAAGCTTTGAGCCAAAAAAGAAATCTGTCTTTGAAACAGACAAAAATACGAATCTGTATGTTATATTTATTTTACATGACTATGAAGGAGGAGGATTCATTTTAATCAAGCTAGATCTCAACAGTTTATATGTTTGCACGTGATTTTTTTTAATGTTAGCAACATCTTCATTTCCTCAATTTGCCTGATATAAACAAGTTGACAAACTTTAACTTTTATTAAAAATACTGAGGCATCAACAGTATGCAACCATGGAAAACTAATCCAGGATGGTGCACCAGGATACAGAGGCAAGAATTCAACTTCAGTTTTACAAAAATTAGGGCATCATCAACATAGAACAATTCACCTGTTTAAGTGCAAAGCTTTTCCATATTCTTCCAACTTCTGATGTTATAAATGAACATACTTTGATTATCAATAAATAACCCTAAAAGTTCCATTTGGCAGTGCAGTAATATAAAACTAGTAATTATCATATTTAGGATGTGTTAATTCAGTAGAAAACGGCTCATTTTTAACCAGTTTGAATAACATGCAGCACTCTGATGGGGAAAGTGATCCGTATTGTTAATTACCTGCTGGGTTGCAAAGAAGTGGGAGGTGAAATATTACTGAAAAATGGTGCACAGAATGGCTGTAGAGTGGAACGGGTCAGGAATCATCAAGGTAAGAATATGGATTGAAACAACAATAAAACTCCCTTGATTTTAAGGTTAAAAATATCAATTTTAACTCTTGAAGACTATACAGGCCCTTACCCTTCAGTCATGGAGTCTTTTATACAATCAGGAACCCCCAGAGATTCATAATTACTGTTTTGTCTGCCATTTACATTATTTAAGGATATCCAATTAAAAAATGGGCTTCAGCCAGAGACTCAATTAATAGAGAGAAGATAAAATTCAGCATCAATTATGCTTCAAGACACTTCCAGAACCAGACTGGAGTTTCACTCTGAAATGCTGCTGCACTTCCGAATAAACTGTTGGACGACACCTGATAAACAATTAATTTACCCCAATATTTACAGGTATGACAGAATTTGAAAATCTTCTACCAAAATTCTCCAGCCCCTGGCTCATCAATCATTTAATGCAAGACCTGGCTTTAAATCTGAAAGTTTCATAACATTTCACAGAGCTGCTTTCAACAACCAAATTGCTGGTCCTTTATTGCACACGAGGGCCATGCTGCTTTATTCCTGAGCTCTGAGCCCAAAATCCAGCTAAACCAGACAGGAGGAATAGGTCACGGGAAGAGATAGATGCTGCAGGTTTCAGATGTTGAACTTGCACAGTGCTCATTCTCTTTAGAGTGTCTTTATGTCCTTGTACCAATTGCTAGTTTTCAATTAATTTGTTTCTAATAAGTTAAGAAATTTTTATGTTTCTCTACCTCACAGGAAAATAAGAAAGCTTGTTCTGCATTTTATGTAAAAAAAGTTCGTTTGTGAACAATCCTATAAAAATGCATGAACAGCAACACTGCAGCTTAAGAAGTGCATGCTCATAAACCCAAGTAAAAATTACAGAGAACAAGCTATAAAACCAGCTCTTAGCTCAAAATAGTTCTTACTGATAAGTCATTTGTATCAATGCTATGCAAAACATTATGGAGGCACTAATTTCTTCTTTTTATGTATGTAGTTATGGTTTGAGCTTTTTTGCCCGGATAATATTTGCTTTAAACAAATGATGCAAGAAACTGTAGGAAAATACAAGATACATAAAACTTGACTTCAATCCTATCTTAGCTTGTAGCAGAAGTCCAACTTTGTTCCTTACACAGCTACTGCCAACTTCTCTTTTAAAATACTTGTCACTCAAGGAAGTCAAAGCATTTCCCAAATGTTAATTAAACAAACCCTACAAGCCTCATTAGCAGGTTTGTTACCAACATGCCATGGCACAAAGGGGGTAAATGAGCTGCACATTGCAAGGCAACTCAGGGGATGAGACTCATCTCCTGGTCTTCATTTTAAGGCATTAAATTGTTTTGCTGTGCAGCTCCAATTTGCTTTTCAGTAGAAGTGTAAGAAAAATACCATAGAGCTCTGAAACCTTTAAAAATTCTGCTGACTATGTCTTGTTTCATGGAGAAGTGGACAAATTCTGGAAAACTACAAAATGTTGCTTTAAGAAATAATGCGGCTGGACATTAATTTTTATGCTAACACCAAAAATAAAACTTACTATAACCCACTGCTTTTTCTTTCCCTTTTCCAGTGATTTATTTGAAGGGGAGAAAAACTGCCCCAACACCAAATGTATCATCTGTCTCATAAATGTTATTTCTTCCTCACAGCATTTCCCGTCCTGCTGCTCTAACTACTGAGCTGGACAGTGGTACAAAACAACAGGCATATTGTCAAATCTTCTGATAATAAAGCTTTATCTTGTAGACATGGGATTAAAGTTGAGCTGCACCATACTGCCAGGATTTTGGAGAAAGAGAGATGTAGATAATAGCCCATGTAATCTCCTCACCTACTTGTAAATAGCTTATCCTCATCACAAAGCAACAGACAAATTCCCAATTTAAGATGAGTACAAATGGTTAAACATTGCAAGAACCCACAAACAATCTGAAGTACAGTGGCGTCCTTCAGCAAAGCATATTTGGCTGGGGGAAGACTGGAGGGCACTTCATGAAAGGTCTTAATTCAACTTCTCTCCACAGGGCTCTGCTTTGTCTCTAAACAGAGAAAACTGCTGTTTCACTAGATTCAAAGTTCAAGAAATCAGGATGTAAATGATATTTGCACAAAAGAAAGAAAAGTAACTTCAAACTCGTGTCAAAATTAAATGAGAAATGTGATCTGAGTTTTCTTCCTCATTTAAAGGATTAAATATATTCTATGATTGTCCTTTGGTTTTGAACCTCCCTCAATCACTCTGTCTGTGAAAAATGTCTTAAGTCCTTTCAGTGAGACCATACCGATACCCACGAACATGGTTTGTGTCTGGTTCAAACTGCTCAGAGAAAGTCGCACCCTCTAGAACTACTGCTTGCTCTCAACAGTTGAGGTGCAAATTCTGCACAGAACATTCCTCTCCATCAAAAAGACCACAGAAATACCAACAGAGGAGGCTCTGCATCCCATGCAGCAACACCAAGTTCCCTGGGCCACTTCCAGCAGACTCCAGGCTAAGTCAGACTCAAGCAGTCAGACTCTTGCAGACCAACCCTGCAAGAGCAGTTTGCTTTAGAGTACAGGATCCTGTGTCAAACTACGTGCAACCTGATGAATAACTTCCCAACTTCCAGATGCCTACAAAGTGGAGACTGCAGTTTGCTGTGAAATTGAATGAAATGCTGCATTTCAGGAGTGGAGCAAAGTTCTTCAGAAGATGTTTTTAACATACAATGTTGTCAGAACAGTTTATATTAATCTCTTTTCTGCCCCTGTATTTCTTTTGGAAATACGGCTAGTGGAAAACCTGTGTTAATAAAACAATGTTTAGAGAATTTTTCAAATATGTAAAAACTCTTTTTATAATTCAGTCATGAACAGGCTCAGGAATCTGAGAGACCACTGGTCTGAAAGGGGTGTGAGATAGACAGTGACTGTCAGAGAGAGGAGAACTCTGATCAGCTCTTTGGATGTGATTTCTGTTATGCAAATGTGGCTGACATGGAGCTTTATTTATCAGCACACAAACTCCTTCGAGAACTAATACATCCTCAAACTGCCTAACAAACTTCAAACATGATGTTTTCAGTAATGTAAACAACAATATTCTCAAACCTTCTCAACAAAGGTTGCTAAAGCACAAGACTATTCTTAAAAGGAAAGAACAAAAATCGAAGATGGACAGAAGATGCACATTCTAAGAATTTAAAGCTCAATTTAAACTAGGTTTTATGTGGGTACACAGTGCAATCCTGTCCCTTGTGAAGCTTATCCCACATTGATGAGATAACTCAAAATTAGAGACTGTACAAATGAAGAAACCCCAAGGCTGTCCCTGAGCTGCTCACCATAGGCCCAACTCAGAACTGCTCACCAGTGGAGCTGGCTGGACTTGCAGCAATTGCATTTGGCACACTTGCAAAAGCAGGAATTTTATTTCTTCTCTTAGAAGAGAAGTGTAAAGTCAAGATATTAAAAAAATGGTTTTTCCTTAGTGCTCTTTCCCAGCACTTCACACTTATGTCCCATAACATATTATCAGTCAGTTTTAATCCAAACTCTCACACTGTAGTGCCTAAATTACAATTATACCAATATTACAAAATATCTACAAACAAATGATGACAATGGTACACACCAGGGTATCCTGGGTTTGGTTCATCTTGTACTAAAACCATGCCCAGCTCTGCTCTGAAAGCACCTATGTGCTCTTGACTGTATAAAAACTACAGTTACAGATTAGGGAAAAGAGCATGCTTTCGAGTTACCAGTTTTTGCAGGAATTCTGCTTAGTCATCACCTTCTTTTTCAGGGATTAGACATTTAAATCCTTCCATTCTTAAAGAGGAATTTCTCTAATCCACAAGAATTTTGATTTACCTGTTGGTAGGAGCCCTTTCAGCTAGCAGTATCTTACAACTGCTTCATTTTAAAAGCAGACAGATACCAGTGAATTACAACACTTAAAAAATTCCCCTACTTCCCATTAGCGATCTTTGCAGACTCACTTCAAAAGATACGAATCTCCTCCTCTGTTAAACGTTTTGTCTTTTCTCTTTTTATACAATTAGCTGCTGCTCAGATATATCATAGCTCAAAATAAAAATCACCAAGTTAGGAAACCAGAGGGTGAGTGGAAATGTTTTTCACCTTCCATGGCATAGAGAAGAGCATGGTTTTTTGCTCTGAAGTTCAACATGGGACTAGGAGAAGAAGAAGCAGTGATGCAGCAGATACAAAATGAATATTCTAGTGACTCTAAGTGGCAGGTGAAGGACCCATCATACTTACTTCAAGGGAACCCGTGCAGCTGCATTCAGGTTGGTGGGAGAAGTCACCGTTTGAAGAACATTTTCAAGGGCAGTCAGTCCTCCTGCAGCCCGGAATGCAATTTTATCTGCTGTGTTCTAAAGAAACACAAACACAGAAGAGAAGCAACAGAAATTAAAGAAATGCCTACATAAAGGGTACATGTGACAGTTGTGGATTCTGTCAATGTAGGAAGTCCTTAATGCACTTATTTATCATGCTGAACACCTTTGAGAAAGAGCATTTCACTGCTCATGCACAAAGACGTGTTGAAACTCTCAGGTGTTATTTTTTCCAATTATCATATATACGTATCAAGTACTACACAGGTAATACACTTGAATACCGTATTTTCTGTAATGACATACAGTTCTAGGGATTTTAATGAAGTTCATCTTTATCTGTTGCTATTATCTTTGTAGCTATACTGCTTTTACTGTATGATTTTAAAAATATAGATAACTGCTAGATGGGTACTTCCTCATTTTTACAAACTTTTCCAACAGGAGACAACCTCCAGGCTTGGTTTGTAAATATGGATAAAATAGCTCAGGCAGATCCCTTTTCCTAGGTGTCCACTTGGAACTTGCACATAGACTCTCACACTTAAATACCATCCTATCATTATTCTCACAGTTTGCAAATGACTGGGGTTTGCTGCAGCAGATCCAGTATTTCAGAACTTATGCTCTTTTCCTTTCCTGCAAATTTGGTTTAATCTCCTCTGTTTACAGTAAAGCAAGTAAAATCTTCTTCTTCTCTACTTCTAAACTGCTAATTTTGTATCGTTTTATTGGCAGTTTGTATTTGATCATCTTGATTTTGTCAATGATGATGATGATAATATTCTAGTTAATAAGACAGAATTTCTTCCCCCCCCACAGTGTTGCAAGTATTTCACATGTGGGGAAAAAATGGGAAGTCCTCTATAAACACGATTATTATTAGTCTGTAAAGAATATATTCTATTGTAACAGACTGCATAACAGAAAAAACTCCTAGTGACTCTGACAATAAAATCCTTATTTGAACAACAATTAAACAGCTGTAATATGATTTAGATGGACAACATTTTCCCCTGTGAGATCAGACATTACACACAGAAGTACATATCTTACTTTTTATTTAAATCATGCAACTTTCTCTCCATTAAGTTTCGTTCAAGCAAACAGCTATATTGTATTTGATTTACAAGCTACAGAAAAACTGTTCCCAGAAGTCAGATATTCAAAAAGGAAGCATTTTCCACAATTAATATGAACTGCATTTAGATTTTTAGACAACCAAAAGGTTTACCTTCCAAGGAATAACTAGCCTCAAATGAGTGGAAATCTGTGTGCCAACTTACCAAGCAGTTAAGAAAATCAACCAGTGATTTCCTACAGGCTAGCTGATAAGTAAAATTTCTAGCAGTTAATTTTAGCCCAGCGAGCCCAGTAAGCGTGCCTTAACTGCAGTTATTTTTGTGTTTTACTCATATATTCTTCCTCTGCTTCCTCTTCCTCCCATCTAAAAAAAAACCTCAAAACCCTGCCTCCTTAAGCTCCCTTGGCTCCCAATAACACTTTCCACCAACTCCTGGTAGAGCCATAAAGAAAAGACCCAAACAGCAAAGAAACAGTCCTGCCATAAATCATCATTATTGACTTTATTTGAGCACCTTGGCTCACAGCCACAGTTCTCAAACCTCCTCCTCCCCTGCTCCCCCAGTGCTGCAGCACCCCCAGACAGAGCCCAGGGCCTTTCTAACCTTTCCCTGCTTGCTTCAGCTTAAAACTTCCCAGGTGTAAAGAGAGATTTTGTTAGTTCCAGTGTGCCTTTGCCTTGGGAACGGGCACACCCTGAGCAGTGCAGGGCAGGAGGCACACGAGGAGCTCGGGAGCGTGGCTGTGCAGCACAGCAATGAGGGCGGCCTTTCTGTGACACTGCTGATTTATTTGTTAGTGCTCCTCCAGTTCCAAACGTACCCAGCTCTTGCCACTTCTCACTTTCCCTGATTCTCAAGGGAGATTATGCCACAACCTATTAGCTCTTGTGGCAAGAAGTCTTTCCTGTCATTTAGACCAAATATGCCCTTTCTCTATTTCATCCCATTACTCTGAGTTACATCCGATTTATTGCATTCATTTTGTTTCTCCCCTCAGCAGTTGCTCTGTTCTTGAACTCATACACTGATTCCTTTTCCTACTTGGCTTGTTTCTCAACTCTCTGTTCTCCTTAATGCTAAACTCCACCTTTTCTTTTATATTTTTTCATGTGAACTTATTCTTATCTGTGGTTTTTTTTCCAGAACTCCTCTTTTCTCCATAAATACCTGATAATGAAGTGTCCAGAAAGGAACCTCCCCCTATCCCAAATCAGTCACTAGCGCCACACTGAAAGAAGCAACAATGTCTCCCTATTCTGAGGGGAGGTTGTCACATATCTATTTTAAAAGTATACAAACATTTTGAAGCTGTTTAATTTCCTACGTGCTCTCCTTCCATTTCAATCTGGAGCATCACTTCTTCTATAGACAGACACTTTTCAGAGCGCCTGGTTCACTTTTCTAATACTTTACTAAAATACAAGTATACTACCCAAAATACACATTTGCATTTTAAAAACTTCTGTTACTACTAGTTTTTTATCAAGCAGAAGGGAGCCTGGAATTTCTTCTGATTTTATATGATTTAGCTGTATGTCCTACTACTCCTCCTTCCAGATTACTCATAAAAATTCATTAGCATTTTGATGCTTACCCATGAAAAGAAATCCCAAACTATACACATGGAAGAGAGAGGGAGAAGCTTCACTAAAAGAAAGATGCAAGCAGCAGCAAAGTTGGGGAAGACACACGAGCACAGCATTTGTTACCTGTGCTCACAGAGGTCTGTAAAACTGCCACATAGGGATACATGACTTTTAGCACAATATTTAATATATTTATCTCCAGTGATTCTTTTAAGATGGAGAACTCCAAGGGCTTCTAACCCATTTCTTGGAAGGCAATGTTGATGCCAAAGTAGCTGCTGGTATCTGGCACGTGTGAGTGACCTTGGCCCCCCACCCGAGTGTCCAGCTATCAGGAATCCCAGGATCAGGCACAGCTCCTGGAGCTTGGCCTTGGGCCAGCGCAGCCCACGGGAGCTGAAAGGAAAACGTGCCCTGTCCACAAAGGAGCAGAAGAGTCACCTGAATACTGCACTGCTGACGCTTTCAGGGTGAACACTGTGGGACTGGAGGACACACTGAAGAAGAAATTATCCCTCAGCTGCCCATGACAAGACCTCGTACTGGTGAGCTGCTATAAAGAACATACAGCATTAAATCTCCCGTGTTGGAACATATTGTCATTCTATCTCTGAAGAAGCCAATTCAGACCAAATTATTTTAAAATATGTCTGAATTAATTCCTACTTGAGGCAGTTTTCAAATTTTAAGTATTTTTATATTCACCTGAGGAAATCTTCCTTGGATTATAAAAATACGTGAGCGAGACATTTATCCAATTTGTCTTTCTCTCAAAAATGAACTAATATCCTTGAAAATATGATGTCCTGTAGTGCTAAAGCTTTACATTAGCTGATACATATTAAAATAGAAATTCAAAAGAAGTGGACTGAGGCATCTCAGTCATTCAGAGCCCTTGCTCACACAACATTCTTATTTAAACTGATCCCCATTTGAACCTGTGTTAGAATGAAAGATCCTTTCAGGTAACTGCAACTTTTACTCTGGCGGCACCCAAAGCTCTGAGTAGATCAGGCATCATGTGAGTATGAAAAATGATAGATCCTACAGGGAATAAATATTAAATACCTATTTGAAAAGATCACAAACCAGCACTGCATGTTTTTGCTGCTTGAAAGAAGCCTCCAGACTTCTAACTTAAGTCTCCCAAATGAATTAGCTCTCCTGTTTATGAAACCTGTTTCATAATTTCACTATAGGAACTGTTCTTTGAGTGGCTGCACATTTATATTGGGAGGGTTATTCTGCAAGCGATACCATGGGATTCATGGTCCTTGAACAACAGAAAATATATAAGCATGTTTTTATACATTGTTTCAGAAATTCACAACTATTCAAATAACATTTTTAACCCATTTGATTTTTAAATACAAAAGGATTTCTATGCTCCGAAGTTACCTGGTGACACAGGAGAGCAGAGACAAATGAACAAGTAGGCAAAAACGATAATTACTGTCATCTATGAATTTTTTAACAGAGATGAGGAGGCACAAAAACCTTGGGGATGCCACCTAGATGTGTCTTAAACATTAGAAAAACAAAAACAGAGATGCAGCTCCTCAGAGCAGCAGACACAGCACTAAAAACCAATCCATGAAAAGAGTCTGTTTTCCTCATCCCTCCCAAGCCCATCGTTGAGAACTACAGTGGTCTTGTTTGTACAGGAGGAAAGCCAACCCAGCTTATGTGACAGTAAGCATGGATTTAATCTCTGGACCATTATAAGCTGGTCATTTGAAGCACACAGCCACTAACTCAGGCAGAACACTGCATGAATCAACTTAGTGGAAAGTGTGTGTACACCAATGCATGTGTGGCCCAGTAAACAGAAACAGTGATAAATTAGACAAACCATGTAACCATTTTATGGATTAATAATGAATTAAACATATTTAGAAACTTAAAATTAATCTTTAAAAAAAAAAAAAAACAAAACAAAACAATCAAGACAGCTCCCTGCACAGTGGGCAACCATGGCTAACTTATTTACCTACCTGTTACAACGCCTTAATGGATCTGAATTTCCCTTCTCTCCTATGGCTCGAGTGACAACTGACTAATAGGATTACAGGCTCTGTTCCAATAATACAGCTAAGCTACATGCCAGCAAAAAATGACAGCCTAAACCTGAATTACATGGCCTGGGAATCCATCCAATTATTAACTAAAGTAACTGTTATTACCTAACCTAATCAAAGGAGAAGCAGCTGTTAATCTTTGGTGGCCTGCAGTGTAGTAGTGGTCAGACTGGATGGACTGTCTTTGTACTTGACTCCTCTACAGACAATAATTATGTCCTTTGTGATCAAAAAGGAAGGGCTTCCTAACCTTTCAGACAGAGGCAGCAGATGGGGAACAACTGTTTATATGTTCATTAACAAGATAGGGTAGATTTTATCAGGGTTTGGCATCTGTGGCACCCTCTGAAGCACCACTTACCCGAGGACACAAGTATGTTTGGCAAATTTGAAAATGAGCAGACTAAATAGAAACTTCAATACAATGTTTTCATCTCATTATCTGACATTTGGTACAGAAAAATACACACAGCTCAAAAAGAGTGATTTACACGTATGCTTCATCCTACCCAACGTGGCCAACAAAGAAACACATGAAAAGGCCAACTGGCCTGTGCTGGTACTTGGCTGGCTTTTGTTGCACTCATTAAAGCAGTCGCATAATGCCAACTGTGTGCTTCGGAAATAAAACCAAACCGGGGCAAGATCGCTGCTGAATTTATACAAGTCAGTGGGTAATACAAAGTAACACAGAGTGAAATAAAGCCAGCACCACTTTGCAACAGCTTCTGGATTGTGTGTTCAATATTCCAGGACAGAAGTGGGACCAAAACCTCTGTCCTGCACTGCTGCTCCCCTCTCTCTACACAGGGCACTGGCAAACTGCAACACTTGTAGAAGAGAAGAGGTCAGAGAAATCTGCCTCACCAGGAGGCACAACAGAAGTGTAACTTAGTTTATGCCGAGGAAAGTAAAAATATGATGGGATGACAGTGTGGAAGGACCTGAATGGGAAGAAGATTTCTGATAATGCACAGGAACAGCTAATACTTGGAAGCTGAAACCAAATGAATTCAGGTAAGAATAAAATGGGTTTTTTTTAATGCCAAGAGTAATTAATGATGAGCATAATATACTTAGCATATATAGTCGACTCTCCATCATTTAAAGTTTTTAAATCAAACCTGATTATCTCCTAGAAAACTACGATCCTAGTAAAATCATAATTTATTAATTTGGTGCAAGAATTATTGGGTGAAATCCAATGTCCTGGACCAAAGTACTCACTTCCATACATTTCTCCTGTTAAAGTATTATTATTAGTTAATAAGTAGAGCAGAATCAGAAATAATGCTGAGCTTTAACAGCTCGAATGATTTAATGCCAACTTTGCTATCTCTGCTCTATGTGACTTTAGCACATTTTGACTACTTGAAATATTTTTGAACTAACTGAAATACTCTGCTGTAGACCCTCCCGCAAAGACAAACCTCCAAAATAAATATTTTCATGTAGACTAAAAAGGAAATTTAGAAAAATGATTTTTCCTTCATCAACCTAAAGAATGTTTTCTGCTGGTCCTGCAGAATGTCCGAATCAGAAGCCGATCTGGAAAGCCCGTTTGAACAGACCTCAGGAACTAAAGTATTTCAGAAGAAATTATTTCTGAATGGAACCCAAATACTTTGAAACATGCTGACTTCTATTTCTGAAAGAACACACTTGTGCAACTCTATTCTAAACTGTTCACTGATGGAAGAAATAATAACTAATTAGTAAAATATAGTTGAAATCCATCTTAAGAATTTTTTTCTTTCCTTTTATCTAGTGTTTGAAGATTCTATCTAAAATGCCAGGGGCTAAGAAATGCAGTTCAAAGCTGCCTTAGAAAAACAAACCAGACAACTGAATACTGGGCTGGCTCCACCTTTTTTTTAAAATCTTTCCTCTCCCTTTAAATAAATACACAAGTATATCTACATGCACATACAAACCCATGGACACATTTGTGACTGCAGAAAATCTACATTCTTTGAGTAGTCCTCCAGACTTTATACAGTGAACACCACTGGAGAGTACACAAAAGTAGTATTTTCTATGAAAATAGACAATTTTACTCCCTGCAACACTTCTCTTTAGTGAAATTAATGTTTTAGTAATCCCCCACTCCATGTGAAAATCTCAAACTGGTTTTCAAACGTGACTGAAATCACCCACAATAACACTTCAACCATTGAACATCAATGGAAAACTAGTTTAGGATTAAAACATGTGCCTGAACTGGCTCAGTGTCATTTGAATTGGAGGCAGGCATGAGTTCACATTAAGGAATATCTATCATGTATTTATATCCATTTCCTCCTCCCACACTGCTTATGGGTTAAAGCCCGAGAAAGGAGGCCTTGAGAAATGCTCCGTCCCACCTTGTCCTGCACAGCAAAGTGAGAATTCTGAAGCCTGGAAGGTGATTTTGAAGCCTGAAAGATAAGGCAGCTCCTCTATTTGTGCGTTTCCTCAGGTACGAGAGGATGGTTCCCTGGCACCTGCTGGCAGGAAAGGGGCCTGGGGAAGGTGTTTCACTCCGTGCATGAGCTCCGTACTTGCACACTCCCATGGAAAGGTGCCTCTGGCACCTGAGCCACCTGGGTAACACTGGCTTTTCACTCCACAGCTAAGGTATGCCAACTGCAACTCCACAGCCTGTATTTAGCACAGAGGAGGATAAATACCTAAGAACAAAAAGGGTGAAAAAGCAAGCAGCTGATACAGCATTCAAATGCAATATAAAAATGAGGCTCACCTTATTTTTTAACTCCATCAAAAATAAAAGAAGAGGCATTTTTGACTATCCCCTCTGGAAGTCTACTATTGACAAGCAACCTAAAATTGGTTCAGGCCTAGAGTCGAGCCTAATACTAAGAAATTGATTCTTAGGCCTGTCCTGAAAACACTAAATCCTGTGCACATAAACCTAATTTCTGTCTATGCCATCATACACTTAATTAATTTTTCTGCTTGCAAACATCTGCCCACATAGTAAGGTTAAACCAAATTCAATAGGACTCCTTACTGACTCACTCACTGTATGATCTAATTGAACAGGATGAGCCTTATTTACACAATCTCCTTCCGAGTTCTGCAGTGGCTTTTCAGTTCAGCAGTAAAGTCACAGCGAGGCACGCTACTGCACTTCTGTTGACAAGGACAGAACCCTCACAATCCTAATTGTGAAGCCTCAACAGTCAGTGAAAGCCATAAAGGAAAGACAGGTAAAGATAAACCAGTGAATTCCATGCTCGCTGTTCAGCTGCTTTCACCCACGCCAAGGAGCACAACAGGAAACAGACAATACTGCTTGGGAGAGTAAGAATTATCCTCACAGATATTCTGAGAGACAGCACTGAGCATTGCAGCACTTGCGCTTATTAAAAATAAAGGATTGGTTATTTATAAACAACAGGGCATCTAGTAAGTGCATCAATTAAAGAAGGAAAGCAACAACAGATGTTTAATACGAGGAACAACTGCTCCCGGATCTCCATAGATGGCTCCATTAGCTGAGGCCAATTTGACTTTTTCTGATTATTCTCACAAATAAAAGTTCCCAAACAGGTAAATAAAAAGCACAATTATGTGATCTTGTCCTGTCCCCTCTCAATACTCATTGGACAACAAATTGCCCAGTGAGTAGGAAAGTTAGGTCTCTGTGAACACTGGATCTGACCGGTCACTACTGAGAGCTGTCAGCCACTAGAAAGCAGCTGATTTCTGCTGAACCTAAACTATGAAAACCAGTGCAATCAAGCCAAACTGAAGATATCAAAATTATGTGGCAAAGGACATATGGAGAGGGAGCAGTGCCTGTTTAGAGACCTGTCATGAAGTCAAGGGCACTTGAATTCTAAACACAGCTTTCACCCTGATTGCCTTGGGTGCTCTCCTGTAACCTCTTGGACCGTTTTCCCATTAGCCCATCTACAGGACAGCACAAAAGACTGTGGGGCACAGGAACAGTGTGGATTTGTGAGGTACTGCAAACATCAGAACAGACCATGAGGGCCCCTGGGTGATAACGCTCTCGAGTCAGAAGCGATGGTCTCAAATCACAGCTGAATTTTAAAAACACTTCCAAGAAAATATGTCTGTGTGTATATATGTGTATGTATATATATATATATACATATATACCATCAGACCAAATTAATCAAAAACTTCTTTAGAAACCATAATAATTATTACTTTATTGTGATTTCTAAACTGGGATCTGCTATTGGCAGAAATGTGCCTGGATAGAGAGTTCTCATCACTGAGAAATCAGTGCCTGGGCTTTAATGACACTAAAACATATCTCCTGTCTTGTAGTGAAGGAACTTTGCTGGAACCCTGGAATGTATAAATATCCATTATATCCATTCTGATATGATGTATTAGTTCTAAACTGATGTAGAAGCCTGATCTGACAGCAAAAAGCCACAATTAGTACAACACTGGAAGCTGACAGCATTTAATTACATCCCACAGCAATTTTCACCCATGTAGTTTCTGTGCACAGAAATTAACCTCCCAATAATCTTGGAATAAGAACACTGCAGAGCTTATCTGTGAACTGAACTTGCCTTTTAATACCATTTCCAGCAAACAAGTTAAAAAATATTCTGTGACTGACCTCTAGTAACAAGTTCCTATTTATACGTTCATCTTGGGGAAAAGGTTAATCCACAGATTACAGGAAGTCTGGGCAAACGAATTATTGATGAGCTAAAGCTGCCTTGCCCAACCTGCAGCACACAACACAAACCTGACCCGTTGACTTCTTCCAGGCAGTGACAGGGAAAGGCTGTTTGGATGAGCAATGCTGCCCAAAGAGCTCCTCCTGTGTTTGCCCACAGCCTCCGTGCTGGGACTATCAAATCTGCTGCTGCAGTTGCTAGAAAAGGGATGTGTCTAGTACCAACAGCAGCTTGGACCACCTGCAGATAAACTGGTAGTTACAGGACAACACTGATAGTCCAGGCTTTGAACACTGCTGAACCTTCTTCAAGCTGTGTTTTAGTGGCACCGTGCATCACTGGCACTCAGTGCTGACCACCTACACATTAAAACTCTCTAATTCTCACTGTTACAGGCTTTCAAGAAGTGAATTAATTTTGAGGAGGGTTACTTTCATCTTTTCCACCAATTATATCTGCTTCATCCTTTCTAGAGTTCACGCTCTGATTCAGGTTCTGTACTTGACACTTGCAACAAAGGAAGCATAAATACAGAATTCCCTACGTTACTTCCTGTGTTGGCAAAATTATTAGATTTTCAGTGGCAATATACAAAGTTCCAAGGGCCTGAATTCTAGTTTTAGCTGGTAAAACTTATTTTTTTTAGTTTAAAAAACCCAACTTAATAGTTTTTTACTGTTTTAAAAAAATTATTTTTAAGTTTTAAAACTTATTTTTATGTTTTTTAATTCAATACCCTTCCTAAAGTTTGGATTTTGAACTTTAAATTGCTTTTCAACTGTTATAATTCAGCTTTACGTTCGATTAATGACTTCCCCTAATGTGGCATCACTGTAGCTTTGGAACTGGCTACTGCAGGAGTATCCCGAATTGAAAAATTAATGGATGGATTAAAATATTAATCCACTATTTGCATAGAAATACATCATATATTTAGCTAAAACGAACTTTAAAGTTTTAACTTTCCATTATAACAAATAAGAGTAGCAATTACTTTCACAGAAAACAAAACCCATAAGGATGAAAGCACAGTTAAGGTGGTATGTGTTTGTTTTTTTAAAACTTTGGCTGGGAAATGCCCACTGCCTGATATTCAGGAAGGCTTTTTGGTGTAAACCAGGGCACTGCGCATGAAAATCTTCACCTGGCCAAGAGCCAAAAGTCACACATCATGTAAGAGAACAGCAGAGGTTGCACCGTGACAGTACCAAGGGCTCCGCAGGGTCCCACTGAGGCGTCACAAGGGGGAGGTGGAAAGGGAGCAGGCTTGGGAGCCCTTCCAGCTGGTTTCATCCCCAGCTATGGATGTGCCTTGCCAGCTGTGGCAGAGCTCAGCCCTGCTGCTGGTGCCCTGCCAGTGCTGCACTGCAGCCCAGCTGCAGAGCTGCTCCAGCGCTGCAGACGGACACCCCAACGTGCTCACAAACCCCTGCAAAGTGGAGACAGCACCAACAACCCTGGATCATCAACATGCCTCTTGAACTGTGGGCACGTGGCTACTTCCTTTTTAAATTAATACTGTGCATATGTGTACTTCTAGTTTTTCTGCAGAATTCTCTGTGTGACTGCACATTTAAGTCTTGTCAGGACACACAGTGATTATCCAGGTAAGTCCCTATGCACCCACACCAGGAGACACAGGCTGCTGTAAGCAGCTTAGTAGGAGAAAGAGCTGTGTAATTTCCAAGCACATTGGTGTCTGAACCTGTTGTCAGAAAGAAATTCTACTTCTAAATAGATTTATTACTTGTAAGGACTCAAAGGACCGCTGCTGTTTCTGCCACTGGTGTCCTCTAGTGGAGACCCGGCAGACGCCGAGTAAACGGAGAGAGGAACGGGCTGAGACCAGAACCACCCTGCCAAGGAACACCTCCCAGTCACAAACCTGCCAATAAAGGTCTGCAATCCTGACCAAGCTTTTCATTGCTAGAATAAGGCTTAAAGGTAAACTTTTTAAAGCTTCAGTCAGCCTAAGAAATGAATCCACTGTGAGGCTATAGAGAATAATGTATGTTAAGTCATATACAGATACCGTGCCTGTGTGTGCATGCATGGATATATGTAAGATCAAAAAACAATATGGGTAAAGCCACTGCTTCATGATTTAGGTAAATTCACTACAACAGTAATTTTCACTGTTTTTCATACATAATGCCCTACGATGCTTTTTTTGACTTACATAAGATGGTGACAGATAAGCTGGCAATTCTCTCTTTGATGGCCACACCACTCTGCTACACCAGGAACACACAGTTACTTGGATGCAAATATCTGCAGCACCAAAATTAAATGTGCAAGAGTTTGGGAATCACAATTCTCACTGTATTCCTAAATATACTTTAAGCAACAATACTGAGTCTTTATAACAGAGTATTTGCTTCTAAAATCTATTTTGTCTGTATATATACATCATATATATATTTATATACACATACACAAGGCAATTTTAAATCTCTGTAGAGATATTTGAAGAAACTTACAATGAACGGTACAAAAGCTTATACATGTTCCATTTACACTGCTTTTGTTCTATACATTAGCTCTTCAACAGTTTTTAATTTTATTGTTTCTGTTTCCGATGATGAAGAGTTTGTATTATTGGGGGAGGGGGGTTGTCCCTCTCCATCCTGGCTATGGTCACCATCCCCAATGGGCCCGACAGTTTAGAGAATAAAACATAAATACAGGGCCTGAGTGTGTTGTTAGAGCCAGCCATTTCTGACAGTCTTTACAATGGGATAAACACTGTCTGTCTACAGTCCCCATGTATTTGAAAGCTACGACAAACATTTTACTGAAATGTAAATAACTGACATCACACTGCTCAAACAGGAGGCTGAAAAATCTCTCTAAAAATCCCAAACCCAAAAACATTGCCTGACACAAAACAAACCATTAATGGTCACCGAGAGAGCATGTTTTAGAGATCATGAGCATCAAGACCCTTTTTTTTAAGAAAAAGGATAAAACCACTGCAGCCTATTACTAGCTCATATTCACACATTTTTCAGTTACAAAATGATACCTTCTCTGAGGAAGTATATTTTTCCCCTGAAATCTGTTTCCAGTAAGAGTATTATTCTGAATTAGTAATGTAAATAACCACACTGAAACTAAGCCTGTTGAAAGGCAGCTACTTCTAGATTTGCATGAAGAGAGCTGGTAAGTAACTACAAGCACTGTGGCCCAATTTATTAAAAGCCTCCTCTTTTATTTTCTGGTTCCGTTTTAATTCCACACTTTAACAATTTATTTTGCACTCACTATTATTTACTGAGATTTTTAGAGGACCTAGAGAGCATGAAGGAGATCAGGGACACAGCTATCCTCAAACCCATACAAAATCATACTAAGATCAAACCTGTGTCCTACTCCTGCTGCTGCAGCCCTCTCTTCAGGAGCAGAGCTGTAAAACCTTCAGTCAAACCACTTAGTTAAAGAAATCTTATCACTTGTGTTTCGGTGGTGATCTTTTTCAAACTAGTGATCAATAAGAAGCATCATACAAAAGTAATTCCAGTTAAGCAGATTAATTGTCACCCTAAAATTCCAAAAACCATGAGGTTCCCTCAGAATCCTACTGAATCTCTGTGCCATATTCCAAGTTAGATGGACAAGAGACACATTAAGGGCTTGTCCGGATGTCACATGTAAGTGTTGTACAAATTTAACTGGAGTGATTTAACTGCAGCGTTTTAGCTGCAGCTGAGCCAGGTGAAAAGGCCACTGCCCTCAGCTGCTGTCACCATCCTTACAACAGCAGCATCCTGCACCTTCCTCAGAATAAGTGTCTGCCAACCCTGCCCAGCACAGACCTATCCAAAACCACACAGAACACTTCTAACATTTAAAAGTAGGAACTTTAAAACCTGAAGGCAAACCCAACCCTCTATAAACAAATATTAGGAAGAACTTTAGGGAAGGGATGTTCTGTCAGTAAGTGTAAGCGTGACCATCTTGAAAGGCAGCAACCTCCGACCCAGGTCAGGGTCACAACCTTAGAAATGTATGTACTTCAGTGAGCTTAGTGCCTAATGTCTATGCAGTAGACATTTTTTTAATCAGCAGATATTTTAATCAGCAAGTTTTTAATCAGTAAATCTCACCTCTTTACGTAATAGGGAAATAGATGATATAAGCATAAGCAAGTTAGAACTGTACCTGCAGTCACAGTAACAGGACATACAGCTCTCAATATCCTGGTTCCTAAGAGTTCCCTATTACAGAACATTTCTGTGTGAGTGCTCAAGGCAGACTTGAACAGTTAATTTGGGATTCCTTGCACATCTGAAACACACGGCTGCCCTCGGTGACGGATGTGCAAAATTAGTCCATCAAGGAATGAACATGCATAAAATCAAGAGAATCGTGGCAGGAAAAGTGCTCTAGCCCTGCCACTTCAAACATCAGCTCTGCCTTCTGTAAGAGGTTACACGAGTTTTTCTTTTAGCATCAAAGGCCCATTCATAGGAGATCTTAAACTGAGGGTTATCAGATCTTATTAAGAGCTTGAAGAGTCCCATATGACATCTGCCAACCTCAGGCCAGGGCTTTCTGGTAACACTTGCATGCATTCTGCTGTTGTGGCTCTGTGTGTGTTTGTTTCCTTAATGTACTTTTAAACAAAGCAGAGGTGAAAGTAAATACAGCTTCCTTCCAGGATTTCTGCCAGAAAGGATGAGATGCAAAAACCCAAGGGCTGCCTTCCAATAATCTAGAGCACACCCAAAGCAGCAGCAGTACCTGCTGGACAGCACACCAGGTGTACACAACATTGGGATATGTGCTCCTTGCCTCCTACCAACACACGACCTGAGGAGCACAAGCCTGTTTAAAACTGCAACCACATGATGGTTTATGACTTTAGAGTACCTCTTACGCATATTTAGTAACAAAGCCACGTGAACCACATGTTTCATGCAGCTAATGGCCACACTCCAAGTCAGATCCTCAAAACCTGCACTTCAATTTGCTTATTCTTTGCAAATCCTTCTCCAGCACTGGACACAAAGCTCCTACTTTTTGTAGAGCTTCACCCAAGCCACTGTGGGCATATCAAGAAGTGTCTGGAGATCTAACAACCACTTGAAGCAAAGCAAAGCAACATCTCTTTCATTTGTTAGCACTCAAAATATGCATTGGATTCAAGGTGAAAGCCGTAGACTTTGCTGTGTTGCACGGGGAGCAAGCAGCAGTGAATGAGGAGCAGGTAAGGTGCTGCAATAAACAGCCAGACTCCAAAATACACAGTGGTTAAGATGTGTCTTTGCCTGAGAGAGATTTCTCAAATCTGAGTATCTAGAGGATATATAAACCTTCCAGTTTGCATTAAACAAGCACTTCTTGCTGTATTGGTGGAATCACTTGGCCCCAAGTGCAGAATGTTTTTGTGTCCAGCAGAGCAGGAAGGCAGAAACAAGAGCAAGTGTGACCACAATAATCATGCAGGCATGCAGCATCCTAGAATGTTCTCACACTATGAAAGAGGTTTAGAAGTGAGAAAAAGCCTTATTCAGTACTGTGGAACACATCAGATGAAGGCTAAACCCAAACAGAAATTGTTAGTGTGATTTGATTGTACCTGGAGGCAAATCCCATTGAGACAGGGCTGCAAATCTTGTGTGTGGCTTTTTTTGTGATTCAAGTTTGCATAAATATTACCCCCCCCCCCCCCTTTCATGCTGTTTTAGCAGTCATGGAATTTCTAATGAGCGGCATAACCCTTCCGTCTGTTGAGAAATTTAATGGTATATATTTTTCTTATTTACTGTTACCAACACCAGCTCAGCAATTTATTTCATGATTTGTAAAACCAATCTTTTTTTCCCCTGGTGTGCCTGTATACATAAATTCTTCAGGCAGTGTAAACTATTAATAAAAGAAAAATGTTTCACAGTATGAATGGAAAGAGGGGTTTTGGATCAATTATATTTTGTAATAGTTTTGTAGGACTTCTTCTGAGTAAGAAGAATTTCTAGTAAGTGGCAAAGATCTATTGTAGTGAACCTTGTCCTCCCTTAGGGCAATTCTTTATTCAAGCCAGGCCATTAGCAAGGGTAAATCAATGTTATCAGCTCACACACACTGACAGCTTGTGTGGTTCCCACTCCCCCATTCCTCCCCCCACATTAGGGTATATTTTCATGCTCTCCAGGGAAATTCAATTAACAGTGTCAGTCTCCTCCTCTCAGTCCATGACTGACACCACCAGGACTCTTTTCAGTGCCCACTGACATGTAAGATGTGTCTGCTGATTTCTCGACTCCCAAGTTAACAAGAGAATTCCCATCCTCTTCTACAAATGACCGTGTATGATCTGTGCTGTAAACACAGCAACAGCTCCTGAAATCAATCTTTCTTGACCTTATTGATCAGGACACTCAGATATAAAAATACTTCTCCCGTGGTTGAGTAATGTTTCGGGGGTGAAACCCCAAATCAACAACAAAATAACACATGTCTATTCATACCATCAAATTTAGTTTTTAATTCTCCACTGCAGACTCAACAACCAGCAAAGCCCTGTGAACAATTAATGAGTAACACTTAGCTGCAATTCACATCTCATTTAAAAAAATCTCAGCAAATGACTACTAGTAAAAGGCTGGATACAACTCCACTTTCCAAAGAGTTTCCAAAGATTATTTAGATAACTTTCAAAACAGATTCATCTTTCCATAGCAGTCATGGAACAACATGATTTCTGTATTTTGAAATCAATAAAAAATGAATTTTTCAATAATTAATGGAAACACTGCAAAATTTGAAAATGGCACAACTCTTTCAAACACACTCTTAAGCTTGATGAGCAGCTCCAAGGAACCAACAGAACACACGTGAGCAGCCCGGGCATCCCAGGCAGCCTCCAGCATTTTAAAGCGTGTGCCACTAACAATTGTGTTCTTCACACCGACTAAGCTCTGAAAAGCATCAAGCAGAGTTCTCATTGTCACAAACATCAACCCTGAACCACAACGATGCAACCCCCTCCTCAGATTTCATTGATTTGGTTTCTTCCAGAACTAATTTTCATTATCTCTGGATTACAGATAAGAAAGAGAACTATTTTCTAGTGGTTAAAGAGAGAACAGAACATAATGTTCCAGCTGAAAACTCAAATACTGTAGTCCTAATAGAGCAAATAACCACATTACAAGCCACAAAGCAGTGTGGCAGCAGATTGACCATGAGGAAATAGGAAAAAAGATGCAAACACAGTGCTATCAATAAAAAAAAGTCCAACATTTAACATAAACCAAAACATGCTGTACAGTCATATCAGTTTGAAAAACTTAAAAATCCAGAAATATCCCATATACACGCACATCATACCTTCCTTCTCCAGCAAAGACCCACTGACTTTGTTGAACTCTGGGAAAACTCAACAGATTGGTGCTCCAGCAAACCTGGATCCAATTCTTTCCTCTGTTCTCTGCTAATTGTAAAAGCTGTTTGTGGGTAAGCACTACAAACTAGATGACTGAAATGACCCAGGCTAAAAACAATCCTCATGAAAATACAGGGGGAAAAAGTGAAAAGTGTAATAGCAGACACTGCTTGTTACACAGAGGTAATTTATTCTTCAATATCACATATTTAACGTTCCCAAATCCAAACTGATGACACTTGAGAGCAAAACAATTTATAGGTCAATCATAAGTCACCATACCTCTTTTTCCAGAATCCGAGAGATCTCTCCTAAAGTCCTGTCCAGACCAGGAACTTTGTTGCTCCCCAAGGAACAGCTATCCTGCATTTGGAGGTGCTTTACAAGGTCTTTTGCTAATCGCTGTAACCTTCAACAGAAAACAAAGAGCAGTTAAAACAAAAACTCCCTTATTAACTCACATCTTCGTAATGAACCTCTGCTAACAATGAAGGAATCACAAAAACCTACGTCAAAATATTATCATCAACTATTCTGAACAGGATGCTAAACATCCACAGAGATACAGTCAGCTTGGAGTGTCTGTGACATTTCACTGTCTACTTTTTCAAGGAAACACCACAGATATAGCACAGCCAGAAAAGTGCTTCTTTATTAGCTACATTTGCTTCTGTTGTTTCCCTATTTCTCTGCCACAGCTTATCCCGCTAGATTTTGCCATCCTCATTTTCAAATGGTTTCACCCTACTTGAGTAAGGGAAATGGAACAGCAGCACCACTTGGCTGATTTCTTACAGGCATCATAAAAGAAATGGCTCTTCAGAGTTATCTGAACAAGAGAAAAGCAATGGCTTTGCAGCCTACCTCAGAAAGATCATTTTATTAACGAGGGTCAGAAATGAAGCCAAAATGCAGAGGTGGGAGCGATGCAGACACACACGGGTTAGGTTTCATTTCAGTTTTATACATCTGCATCTGGGCTATTCACCTGTGCTCTCCTGCTCAGCAGCGAGGGGAAATACACAGTGCCAGGGCACAATTCTCTCACCCCAAAGTCTAAAATACAGCACTCAAAACACACTCAGAGTTTATCCTTCTGTGCCTTGACTGTGAAGGTGGAGACTTCTACCTCTGTGGGAGCAGCAAGGCAGAGGAGACAGGGGCTGGCAGAGTCCCTTAACTGGAGACTGAGAGAAGTCGGAGGAAGTGCCATTCCACACTTGCCATGGATTTGTTGTCACTGCCTCAGTGTCTCCTCCTGGCTGCTCTGAGTGACAAGGCTCAGGCCTTGGCGGACCTTTGGTTTCATCTACTGAGCAAATTGCACTGGAGTAGGACAAAGCTGGTAACTGAGCAGAGGAGTGGGAGACACTGCTGTGACTGGAAGCCTACACACAGAAGTCTACAGGAAGGAAAAGAGAGGGGAAGGGTAACAATGATCATCATAAAATGGGAGATATCAGTTTAAAGGGTCAGAAGGCATTCACAAAGTGACCACAGAGGACTGGAAAAGAAGATTACATTAACCAGTCTCCCAGAAGTCAGACAGGAGATGGAATGGCTGGAGAATATACCACAACAGTCATACTATCTAAAAAACCCCAAACCAAAAATCCCCAATATCAGAATATTAATTTGGGGAAGAATAGGGTTTCTACTTAATCAAGAGAAAACAGGCACTCTGTGTCTTCTCCTTGAAAAAACCAGGAGCTTCATTAATAGCTTTCAAGACATGCTGAAGATACATATATGTTCTTGAAGTACAAATAAAAATGATTTGTAGAATTTTGAGTCTTGGACTTCTTATCATCTGGTCAGTTGAACCCGCTAATATACAACCAGGATTTTTCTGTGACAAGAAAAATAAAAGGAGATTACATCCTGATGAGATTTTTTTTGCACTGCTATTTCCTCTGTGGAAAATGAGGTTGGAGGAAACCTCTGTCTACCTCAGTAAGCCACAAGCTAAAATGGGAAACAAAATTAAAAGCCAAAGCCCAAATAACTGCAGGACTTGGATAGTAAATCAAAAGACCACAGCATCAATGAGAAGTGGAACTGCTGCAGTCCAGAAGCAGAGTATTCTCACAGAATGGGATTTAGAATGGCTATTGCCTTGGCAATATCCTAGCACATTAAGCAAAAAAGACTTTATTTCTTTGGTATATTTACTCAAATTCCATGATTAAAGCATATATAAAGCCCACCACACTATATTGTAACTTCATCTGACAAAAGACAGCAAGACAGGTTTCCATTTGCTTCATTTAACATCATAGGACTGGAATTCCACCAGGATTAACCACAGAGGCTAAAGAAAGGCGCTTTCCTAATCTCCATCAGGCATTGGCATACAAAATGTGTATGGTTTATCAAAACACTACTCACAAGGACTCAAAGAGAACATAATCATATTACACTGAGCCTTCAGCTGACAGAACTAACAGAAGTGTCTTTCTCTTCAGTCTATTAAGATGCTCCATAAGTTAAACATCACGTTCAGTTTCTGTCCTCGCTTTAAAAACAAGCTGTACAGTACTAACTCCCAAGGAAAAGCTTCCAGCTTTCCATTTCTTCTTAAAGTCTCTCTGGACACTTTTAACAAAATTCAAACTTTCTAAGTGTGTGTTCAGCATGATACAGTAAGAAACTGGAAGAACGAATTTCCAGTTCTGCCACATTAAAGAATTACCTCTTACATCCTCATATCCTACTGCAGGGTGAGTCTTCTGCCAAAAACAGTTAACGGATGCTGTGTGATCACACGGAGAGAAGGGAAATAAAAACTGCCTCTTCCCACTGACCGAACCTTGGAGTAATTATTTAAATATCCTTCATACTGACTTCTTGGCTGTGTCAGAGAAATAAGAATAATTTCTGGACTGTTTCAAAGGACTAGAAATCTATGCAAGAGGACTTGTGCTTGGATGTAGAATTTGCCATTGCTATGAATGGATTTGGAAAGAGAGAGCTCTTTGTACATACTGGACTCCTTGCATGCTCTTGGTATGCACTGGGGATTACCAGAACATGGCATCCACACCTGATCCAGTGACTCTGGAAATACCATTGAGTCCAAATCCAAACATTTCAAGACAATTAGTCTTCCTTCTGTCCCCCAATTTTCACTCCTCCAGTGCTTACTAAGCCATACAGGGAATGATAAATAACTGAAACTTTACTGTGCAGGATAGAAGAGGAAGTTAATGTCTTTTTCTCTAAAATTATTTACATCTCACTTATTACTGTTTTAGTACTCCAGTAATTACTTAGTAATTCAGAATGCAGAAGAAATATCAGAAGGACATAAGGCACTGATGGGTCTTGGAACATTACCATAATGTAAACTAATAAATTGTATGTTCAGCAAATACAAATGCAGTATCTGATCCTTTTGCACTGAAAATGGGAAAACAAGGGATATTACGTATCAAAGGTTTTTCTTTTTAACACGGGCTACATATTTTTAGCAGGTTTAATATATTTTATAGGCCAAAGGAAAAAGATCTGTTAATATTTATAGGCCACATTTCATCTCCAGAAAAAAAAGCCTTGAAATAGTAGCATCAATGTATCCAGCACTTCCAGATTTAACCCGATTTCTTGGCTGTACACCGACGTCCCCACAGAAGGATCGGTGTGACTGGACTGAGTGCTGGCTGCTGGGCAGTTCCTCATGGAAGGAGTGGTTTCTCCTCCCGGCCGTTCCTGCCAGGGCGGCCGGGTGCCAGGCGGACACACAGCCCTGATTCTTCCCGAGGCAGCCCGTGCCGGAGAGAACTGAGAGCAGCTGTGGCACTTCCTGCCCCGCCCCAGACAGAGCCGGGCTCTATCCCCTGAGAGCAGCCTCCAGCCCCTGCACATTCCCTGTGCCCCCAGGGCCACCCCTGCACTACAATTCACATTGTCCTGGCACACGGGGCATCCTCTGGCCATGGAAACACCATTCCACAGCTGGACACAGCCCCAAACACTGCCTGACAGAAACCATCGGCAGCTTCATACACCTTCTGGAGTGCTTCAGATGGAAATCTGAAACACGATGAAAAATTCCTAGAAATATTACTTTCTGAATATATTGATTTGTATTCCCATGAGAATGTTTTAGCCATTCTCTGAAGAGGAAATCCACTGCCTGCCCAATCATAAACCCGGTATTTGTCTTGTTTTAAAGTTTACCTGAATTTTGTTTTATTTACACTCTAGCTCTTCTACAGTTTCCACATTTGGAAACTAAATTTTGCACAAGTATTCTAGTTTCAGAGATTGTCTGTTTTTTTCCTCAGTAATCAGTATTTTAGTATAATATCTTATAACTGGTCTGACCGGACTCTAAGCCTACTACACTAGGAAAACCTACAAGGTGAATTTATCCTGCAAAATACACTGATATATCATAATGAAAGAAAAAAAGTACTATATTGTTACAGACATTTAGCTTTGGGCTTCTGAAAGAACGAACTTCACCCTACTTTCCCATCTTCTCTGCAGCAGACTCTTACAGGAAATAGTATTTCATTTTCTAACTTTTTTTGTGCTGCAGTCTGTTTCCAGGATAACAGTGGTTCCAATTCCCATACTATCTGAAGTATCCCATTATAGTTTAAAAGAAAAAGGTAACTAAAACGAATCCATTAAAACAATTCCTCGTTACGTGAGGAGAGACTGGCTAAAATATTAGACCAAAGGGTTAACTTTTTTCCCCCTGCAAAGCTGCTAATTCCCTTCAGGCACACGGCAATCTTTCATTTTAGTTTTCCTGTTGTATTGAAGGATGGCAACTGTACTTTGCTACCTGGATATTTAACACTGAAATATATGGCCTCTGCATTAGAAGATACTACATACATGTAAATAACCCTCCAACTATGTGAAAATGTTTTCCTTTTAAAAAGGTGCTCTGATGGACACCTGAGAACGCTCTAATGGATACCTGACACACCTTTTGCCACGTTATCCTAGTAGACTGGACACTAAATAATTACTCAGAGCAGTTCCCAGAGAATATGAATAAATACTACAAACCTACCAAGAGTCCACCAGCGCTTACAAAATTACCTAAGTGCCACCAGGGACCAACCAGCAAACACACAGTGGAGAGAGGCAGGGAGCAACACCTGGCTGCTCCAGGTGACAGTGTCCACAGTCATTGCCTTGAACGTCCCTCTCAGCACATGAAACAGTTCAGAGACCAAAATACCTACCAAACAAAGCAATATTTGGAATTATCCCACCCCACTCCCTAATGTGCACAATTTTTTTTAACACCTACTAAAAATACCCCAACTGTCCCAGCCATCTTTTAAGAGTCATTTCTAAGAAAGAACTACTTAGAGCCATTTACGATCCAGACATGAATCAGTCCCGTGACACTGAAAAGGGGATACACACTGTGTCCATCAAAGCAGGATAAAGCCTGTCTGCTTATTGCTATTAGTGTAGTACCAGTGTAGAGCTTAGAAAGCACTTGGATCAGTGCTTCCTTAGTGCAAAAGGTTTTATAAATCTGCAAACCTTAAACTAAGTAAGAACCACTGAAACAGTCTATCAGCTGCATCAGGAAACCAGTGGTCTCATAATATTAAAGTGGCCTAATCTTAAAGGTGATCTAAAAAGGCTTTTTACCTGCCAAAGACTAATTCTGGGTTCTGTCTTTCTTCTGTAACAACTGACAACAGGACTAAGAACTAAAATCAGATAAGAAATTGCATTCCATAAATGGTTCTGGTTGTTTGTGAAGACACTCTTGGTTTGGGGGTAGAGGAGTGGATAAAGAAACATGGCATAAGCAAGGGAGCATAAAAGAAAGATGTATTTATTTAATTCTAAACCACATTGCTTCTGTTAAGCAAATAAATGAATCTACCAATTGTGTCCCATTTTAAATAGACTTTAAAAACTAACTTCTCCATTTTTAAGTTCCACAGCCCACTGAGTCAAAAGATATTTTTTGTTCATTGGTATACTTCCACTCCAATCTGAGTACTTCAAACCTTCCCTTGGGAAAGACAAAAAGTCTTGGTATTTGTTTTGACCCAAAGAATGCATTTAGCTGTTTTACCCCCTCCTTCTGCAACATGACTTTCCTCAGTAACGCTACAGATCTCCTGAGAGCTGTGCAGGCTCCCAGCTGGCAGCAGTTTGCTCCCTCAGCCAGGTACAGCAGCAGTTAATCACAGAATCCTTGTGCGGCACACGGTGTTCTGGCTGAAGAGCCAATACTCTGACTGCTTGCACAGCTTCTCAAGGTAATAATGCTTCAGACCGACTTCTGTTTGTTTCTTTATGCTGACTCTTCCTACTGCTCTTGGTTAAGTAGGATCCTGTACTTAGTTCTGTGTTTTCCTATTATTTTTCTCTATATTTAGACTATGTTGTGCCATGTAAACAGATACAGTCTGGGCTAAAACTCTTGCCTCATAAAATTTCTTGCCCTCTCATCCTTTCTCTTACAGAAAGAGATAATACTTTCCTATTCTTCTCCCATTTGGTAGTATGTGTTATGCAAAGTAAACACCTTTTAATCAACTGGGCTTCTGGTTGACTCACAGACACTCCTCTTCTTAAAAAGCCAGTTCAGACTTGAGCTAGCATTTTTAACCCCTCGATTTCAAAGATGCTCACAAATATTTAAGCCCTCATAGTAGGTAAAAAGTTGTGTAATTTTGGAAATAACAATAACTATGGTATCTGAAACTATGTTTTAAAAACTTAGATGTAAGAAGCTGATAGATCTCTAGGTTACTACACTAAGACTACAAAAGAGACTTCCCAGATCTGTGATGGAAGTGAGCTACAGAGTGGCCATCACACTAGTTCACATCTAAAAAGGTACAGCCCTAACAGAGGCAATAAAGGGAGAAACTAAAAAAGCAGATGGAACAGAAGATTCTGCCTGAAAGCAAATGAGCAATTAATTACATAAAGAGAAATGAAAACTCAAGATCAGTAAATTCAGGATCAGTCAAAAGATTTGAAAATGTTTTTAAAAAATTAAAAATCTGAGTTTCTCTTGTGCTGAAATTGAGACAGAACTGACCAAGTTACATCACTGGTGATCTCAGAATTTAATGCTGAGGCACTAGAGCTTATTCGTATCTTCAGAGTCAAATGCACACATTTCTACTTTCTGATGACTAGAACCTAATTTTTTATTTGCTAGTAGCAAAGAAAAGCAAAACACAGAAGCTACAAATCTAGAAGTCTTAATATACCACGAAATTAATCTTGCGAACTGAAGTGCTGATGACCAAGAAAAGAAGCCAGCTCCTTCCCATGTGTTTATGCAGGTGTGCCATCTGCTGGAGACAGGTCATTTTCTTATGTCAAACCTCAGTGACGGATTTTTATTATTTTAAAATACATCTAAGATCCAGCAGCAGTTTTCAAGCCATTGAAAAGCCCATGTAAAAGATACTTGCATACAGGCTAGTTGTATAACGCAGCCAAGGAGGTCTAACTGCAAGGATCTGAACTGCTTAACCACCAGCAACTTGTACAAAGTGCCACCTTCCTCAGCAGTTTATGAGTGATGGAAACAACCACAAAATATACAGGATCTGGTACAGGTTATTACCTCAGTTGTTGTAATTTTAGGATGAGGTTTTTTGAATCCAGCTCTTGAGACCCCACAGCCCCCTGACTGATGCTACAGACTCCCTAAGCCAAGCTACAAGTAAGGCACACACACCATCTGCCCACTGGGAATGGATGTCTCAGGAACACTAAGAACAGGGCAGGCCTGCATAATCCTCTTTACTAATCTGTTTGTTTCCCCATTTTTGGCTTAGGAGTCTCTTGGGCTGGATGCACTTTCCTAGAACTGCAGGAATACAGGTAACCTGTCAGTTAGCACCAATGTGAATTCTGTCAGGGAGTTCCTTACATCTCCTTGCATGCTGCATTAAGAACACCGGGTTTGGTTTCTTTAGAACCTGGCTCCAGCTTTCCCCTGTGCTCCCTTATTCTGGTACCAAGAAGGACAGCAAATAATCACCATCCAGCTTTTCCACGCCATTTAGGACCTTGTAGTTCTCTACAACTTAACCCCATTACAACTTCCTCCCATTATCAAATTTTCCTCCAAAATGAGAAGTACTACTTTACTTATTTCCTAATACAGAAGTTATACCTGAAAATATTACAGATTTCCTTTTCTGCTGTCTCTGAACCTTTAGCAATTGTAGATTATCTGTTCAGAGACAAAGAACTAGAACTTTACGTCCTATTCAAAAGATGTAAATGACCTGGGTATTTGTACCTGATGACATTCTTTGTTCTGTGTTGTAATTTTTGCTTGTTTCTTAAGTAATTTTAACAAAGGATTTCTATGCGCTGCTGAGAATACTAAGCTGATATTTTCCTGGAATTACCTATTACATCTGCAAATTCAGGACCCATACTTTTTATGTGAAGATATAATTGAATTCTGTCTTCCCCCTCCATTGTGGAGCACACAATATACACTGGATTTCACCTGCCATTTTACTACCTGGTCACTCACTCTCTTCAGAATTATCAGTCAGCACCAGCTCTTGTCCCTACTGTCCTGGATCTCTGTATGAGCATCACACTCTGTCCCCTCACTGCTGGCCCTCTTTCTCCAAGTTACCTGCGAGTATGTTGACCATCACAGAACTGCAGAACTCTACCGGTGACCTCCCTGTTCTGCCAAGGACTGATAAAATACTCCACTTCTTTTCAATTCCTTAACTGTTTTTCACTTAAACTACACATACATAGTTTCTTTTAAAATCTTAGGTGATAGACCTTATCAAAATATTTTTGGAAATCCAAATACTCTGCATCTTTTCCCAACTGGTTTCAACAGAATCAGAAAACAAAAGCTGAGTAATTTTCACTTTCAAACTAAGCAGAAGGAATTTGTCAGTGATCACAGATCTTGTTTTACTCTTACCGTCCAGCTGTTTTCATCTGTGCCTTATCCTTGACAATAAAAAGGTCTATTCTTTAAAAAGCTCAGTGTCAGACTAACACATCTGTGCATTAAAACATCTGCATTTCCACCACAAGAACCTTTGTTTCTGACCAAATGGAGGTCAAACATAAGATTTTCAGTCCCAAAATTCCAGTGCTGAATTTTCACCATCAGTCTTGTAGCACAAAACTGGAACCTTCTTGTTTCCAGCTAAGAAAGGGATGTTCTCTTTACTATTGCAACTTACACAGGTTAAGATACGCAGTGTCTTCAGAAAAAACTGCATTCATTAAAGTCTGACCTTTTGTATCAGAGACTGATCTGTAACTCAAGATGGCAACGTGCCCCATATTGAGGGGAAGCCTTCCCCACCTGCTCCACCGGAAATTTCAGGGGCATTTCTGTGACAGACAGGGGAAAAAAGCATATGTCTAAAATATATAGAGATAAATGCTTACTTGGCTTTAAATGGGGAATCAGACACAGCATTTTTTGCTTCCATCAAGCTCTCATATTCCTTTGCCCTGGAGGAGAAAATATTCATTATTATTGACAATTGTCTAAAGTGTACAGGATGTAATACAAACAATGGAGTTCAAACCTTTGGGTTTTTCTGCTTCATATTAAGGCACAGCATTTCTGTCAAGGTTGCCCTGTCAGAATCCATACTGGTGCTTAACTATTGGTCATTAACAATTCATGATTAACATTACTACTTGAGAATAACATCAGTACACAAATGGTGTATTTAAGTTGACTTTCCAAATGGTAGAAAATTGCACAAGTGATATATAAAACTGTAGTAATCTACTGCCTATTATAAAATTATTAGTGATGTAATGCTATACGATATTATGATAAAAATACACAATATAAGCAATATTATTATATAAAATATTAATGACTCAGACATGTAGTGCAGACCAGATTAGTACATCAGAGAGATTACAACTAACATACAAATCATTGGTTATATTTGCAGGCACAGGAGCATGTTTTATGTTAGCTACTGACTGTATTGTAACATAATGAATGTTAGGCAAACAGCATAGAAACACCCCCACCAATGACTCCTTTGCTGTTGGAAACAGAAACACAGCCTCTTTAGTCCCTTAAAAGTATCATTTAAGCTGGCCATATGCCAAAAAGCAGGAAGAGCGAGACAAGACCTTTTTCCACTGCTTGTTTTCACTCCAGCCAGCCTGTGCCAACAGGTGAAAATCCTGAGTCGCTCATGGAGCAAGGCAGGATCCAGTGACAATCCTGTAGCCCATTTCTAACAACACACACATAAAGCAAAACTAATCCAGGCACTGCAGTGATGCAGATACATTTCTTTCAGATACATATATTAAACCTTTCTTTATATTTTCTGTTCACCCAAATGGCTCAAGTTTCCCAAAGCTACTCAGATTTTCCTTTCGTTTGCTTAACCATTCCAACTTATGGTCCACGCAAATATTGTTACATCACCACTAGCTGTGATTTGTGCGTCATTAATAAAGCCATTAATCACAGCTGAATTTAGTATTAAACATGAAGGTGAGATTCCTTTATTAACCTTTTGCCTTCCTAGCCAGAAACAACACATTCAGCTTCTGTACGGACAAGTCAGTCAAACCTGAATTATCACCCCAAAACCCTGTTACTAAATGCACACGGCTGGAGCTCTTTAAATCCCCTGCAAAGCATGTACCACCTATCTGGTAACCACACCTCCAATGCTTCCATTTAGCTTTCATCAAGCCTGCTTTTCCTGTGTGAGTATCCAGACATTCTTCTTCTGCTAGCAGCACACACAGGATAACCTGAGATAATTTACTTACCTATATATCAGTTGTTACTGATAGCACCAGTTAAAAGGCTTAGGGTTATAAATATAATTAATAAGACCAACGAAACTTCTCAACACATCTAATATCCCATTGATCACCATTTGTCCCCTCATTCACCTCTGCCCTTCATTGCTTTGATATTGCAAGAGTGATTTAAGATCTGGAAACTCAGGAGTGCAACAGGAACCTATTTGGATGCAGTTCTTATTTTTTTCCAGTTTAAAATATCACAGCTTCCTAGAAACTTAAATGAATGTGACATTTCAAGTGCTGAGGTGTAAGGGCATTTGTTGTAACTATTTCTTTTTCTAGAGAAGAGTTGCAAATATGTACTAAAACATGGTCTGTAGATAATCTGCTAACACCTATGAAACTCTGAATTCTCAACATCAAAATACCTCTGCTTTATGTTGCTACTGGACATTTTTATTAGTAAGTCTTTTGTGATAATATCAGAAAATCTTCTATTTAACTCTGAGTTATCTTCAACGACAGCAAAGCCATTGAAAACTTCAGCCACCCTTTAAAAGTAAAAACAAGCTTAATGAACATGAACTTCATGTCTCCTCAACATAACTTAAATTTTGAAACTTTCACCGTGTTTTTCAATAGTACATCACCGGGGTAAAATGATGGCCCTTTATTACCGTTTCAATTACAATTTTTGATGACGAATATGCTGACTCACACAGCAGTCTGACACATACGAATTCAAAATGTTCTGAAAAAGTTTTTCTCCTATCTGTGCCAACAATAAATTATTATTTGAACTTGCATTCTGAGGTCTGACAATTCTTTGACTAAATTCAACAGAAGCAGCCCTGGAAAAATAACTAAAACTGGACCCAGTAAGTGCATTAAATCAACAGGTCATATGAATAACTCCGCATTTTGAGCAACCAGAAACCTGGAAGAACTTTATCCAGTTCCAACAGTGTGTTCTAATGTGATATTCAGATAGTGGATCTGCTCATCCAAAGAGGAGAGCAGTCAGAAACAATAAAACATTGTAAGAGTGTTGTGGTTTTGAAGACTTATGTGCCATTTTTAGCACTGCTATGAGTTAATAAAACATCTCACTTCTCCTGTAGCTCTAAAAATCTGTGCAAACTTTCTTCTCTTATTTGAAATCCTTCTTGCTTAAAAAGGCAGAGAAAATATGTAACGATGACTCTTACCTACCTGAGAAGTATTTTTAGAGAGAAATGCAAAAATACATTACAACATTCAGCTGGGCATTAACCTGAGCTGGGGACTACTCAGCCATAAAGAGTGACACTGCCAGCTCATGATATAATGATGTCCTGCACATCACACTGATTTGCAGATGTCACTTTTGAGACTAAGAACAAATTGCACGTCTGACAACTCACTTTCCACTTTAAGATATTTTTAACTTTCTTCTTGTTGTGACAAGCAACAAAGAATGATTAAATTTAGTCACGGGATTTGACACTACAGCAGGCTGACTTCTATTTGTTGATTACTATTGATTTTCTTTGATACTTCATTTAAAAATCAATAGCTAGAAAGAAAAATAGGCATGGTTTACACAAATTTAAACATGCTATTGTATGCTAGAAGAGGCTACAGTTTTGGCAGGGTACTGGCATCCAATTATGAGAAAAGCTCTTAACAGGTGAAACCAAGGGCTCCAGATCGATATTCAGTTTTCTTTCTCAATCAGAGAAAGTGGCCATAAATTAGGCTCATCAGTGTTATTTTCAAGACACTCCCAAAGCAAATAATTTTACATTTTTTTCAGCCTTCCACTGCACTCATACTAGAGGACAAAAGGTAAAGTTTGGAACAAAACTTAGAGGCAAAAAATAAAGAGAAACTTGTACTACCTGGAGTTCATCCGTGCCTTTAGCTTTTTGGCTTTCTTTTTAATTTTCTGTTTCTCCTCTCCATCTTTTAATGGTTCCACAGGAACAGAACTCTCAATCACAATGTCCACAATGTACTTTTTTAATGACAGGTGCTCCTGCAGAAAATATTGAAGTAATATTTAATGGTATAGGACGTGATGGAGATCATAGATTATCTTCCCAGGAAAAAACAGTGGTAAATATTTAACAGAAGGTTATGAAAACGAAGCCAAATTTTAAAATAAATCTTGGGAAAGAGATTATTTCACACTGGAGAGAACAAGTTGTGTACATTCTAAAAAGGGAGAAAAAATATTAAAGAAGAACAATAAATACTGTGCCTTCTTTTCAAAAAACTGCTACCTAACAAGTATGGACTCCAAGCTGACATCCTCTCTCTCCTCCGAGCTGCCTTTTACAGCTATATGAAACTTGCCCTACCCACATAACTCATTATGTTAAATAAGTTAATTTTGGTTTTTATATTAATTCTTCACGAAAAATCTAAACATGTCTTAACTTTTATTAAAATAGATGGAAATGTATTTTACTATTTTACTTTTCACTACTTACAATGTTATGATTTATTAATAGGAATATTACTTTTCCTCTCAGTTTAACAAATTTGAATTTAGACAAAATATTGGAAAATTTCAGTTCCCCACAGAAGAAATGCTAAACCAGTTCAACGCAGTTATTAGAATGCATTTACACTATTTTTAATATACTGAGGCTTGTATCTCTTTTCTTACAAAATACCAAACATATTATAAAGTACAAGTCACCATTGCTTATTAGGATAATTTATCCTTGAATGTTATTATGGCCACAATTAGATGTGGCTACTCCTTCCCTTTTGGTAAGTACCCTAAAAATTCAAAGTAAAAGGTGAAGTGCTAAAGAAATTTATAGACAGTATTTTCCAGAAAACAACCTATATTTTCTTTCATTGATTCAGGAAAATATTGCGCCTGTTGAAAACAAAATAAATCTCAGTGAAATTTCCTGGAAAAAGACCATTTAGTTTTTGGAAAGCAGCTGCATGATATAACCTAGGAAGACATATCTGGTGAAAACAGTAAATGAAATATCTATTTTAAATCATAGGAATGCAAAATGAATACTGAATTAGTAGCTCTAATGCTACTGAATTACTACTGGACATAAGAAATCCAACATTATCCTCTAAGCAAATTCTAAAGGTCATGTTGACTTTCCCTTTGCTCCTCTGCCTACCTTGGGTAACTCCCAGCACACCTGAACAGTTTTTCCTCAGTGTCCAAGTTGTTCAAACCATACAGATTGCTAGAGATTGCTATAGTCACTTGTAGTGTAATTTTAACAGCTTTTGTAGGCACTTTCCCTGCCCTTAATATTCTCCATTTAATTTTAGCAAGAAGTGCTTAAAAGAAAACCTTCTTTAAAGTATCTCCACAGGCTGTGCCCTTGGAACATGAGTGTATTGCAATGAGTTAGCTCTTCACCAAGCTGCTGCAGTGCAGAATAAACCATCCCCATCCAGGTATGAAACCCCAGTTCAATTTTGTCTCCTCAGAGAAATGTATCCCTCAACACCCACTTAAAAATAGCTTTCCCGCTAAATTTCTTTTTAAAACCAGAAATCCGGTCATTAGGTTCAAACTTCACAGGAAACAGGTGGGTTTGAGCTTGACAATGTTAAGAAAAGAAAGGACTTCCTCAGAACAGACTGTGGCACTGCTGCTTTGCTACCAAGCTTCAGGGTACTTATCCCGTGACATCTATTGAAAAGGCTATTTATGAATGATTTCAGTGGGACTTGGTATGTACACCCCTGCTTTCCAAAGGCTGCACCCCAGCACCACCAGGAGCTTACCTCAAGTCTCTCCAGTGCGATGCAGCACTTGTAACACACAAAACTAACCAGGACTATTCCTGTAGTTCTACATCTTCGTTCAACAGTGCAACTGGGATTTTGGTTCATCACATCTTCAAACTATTACTGCTCCAAAGTGACAGCAGAGTGGAATGAAGTTCCCACAGCACTCTGGGATGGCCACCGCGCTACACCGGGGCAGCCAGGCTGCTGGGCAGCCACGCCAGGGCAGCTGTGACCACGGGGTCACACTTGGGCTGGGCGCAAAGGAAGGAGACAAAGCTTTGCACCCCCTTCACAGACACTCATCTCTTTTTTCACCATCTTATCTGTGGCTTAGCTAATGACTTGAAGAGAACTATAGGGTTCAGCAAGCACATTCATGCCCCAGGCTGTGGGGCCAGGAGAGCACCCACGATGGTTGCACACATTTTGTTCACATGAACTCGAGCACCTCTGTGAACGATGGTTCTCAGAGTTCTCGGCTTTCACGTGGGGCGGTTTGGATTAATATCAGACTACATCCATACAGCTCATTAAAGTCAGACTAGAGTAATAATACCTTGTGTCACAAAAACAATCACTTTTTGAAGGTACAGATCAAAGCGTGGGATTATCACCGTGGGCAGATCGACACCATTCAGGTGTGAAACGAGTATAACAAATAGCTTCGTATTGGGTGACAACTGGTACCTCAAGAGAGCTGCTGCTACATCACTCTCCAGAGCAGGGGAAAAAATACTTATCCCCGTGTTTTATTACGCTCTCACCAGTTACCTGGAAAAAATTATGGTTTTAGAATCCACCGAGTCACACTGAAGTACAGGAAGTCCAATCCTTCAAATAATTAAACTCATGAGTAATTTACCTGCACGGCCATAGTTGGGCAGGTGAACACACCACAAAAGCAACAACCATCAGAGCACAAAAGGGAGTGAGGCCAGTGCAGTGTTTTCAAAGCAAACTTCTGCCATCCTTTCATTTAACTAATATTAAAACTCATCAGTTTGGGGGGGTGGGTGGGTGTATTTCTGATAAATGTAATACAGGATAATGGGGTAATCTGGACACTTCTTCCTGAAAGCCTTTCATCTGTTTTTGTTATTATTTTTATATAAGTAAATGCTAAATGCAGAGAATTTCTGAGACTAAATTAATTTATCCTCTCCCTAGAAGCATTCTGGGTTTCTTCTTATGGCAATGTGAAGGGTCATCACTAGCCTGGTCCTGTGTTATGCTGAGCACATTCTGGTCCCAAATTCCCAGAGACTGGTAAACCACCAGATCGTTGGAGAATTTAGGCCATTATAAATGCAAAGCATTATTAAGCAGAGGCTCTTTTTTAACAGAAGCTTGTGTCATTAATATCTGTATTCAGCCCTACCAAAAGTGTTCAGTTTCAGCCATATCAATTTTAGCTGTGCAATTTCTCTGAACCTCTGTTTTGGAGGCTTATGTACAACACTCTAATTTTGCTGGTCCTGTCCTAACAGGACACTTTTTATCTCAGGATTAAACCAGAGCCAGCTATGATGGTCATTCCATGTCAGATTTCTGCCACCATTCTTCATACTTGATACTCATCCTCTGAGATGCACAGCTGAAATCAACAACGTCACAAAGTAAAGTCTCAACTTTCGTGAAGGTGGCAGAATCTGTGCCACAAAGAGAAGTCACTGTTCTATGCTGGGATGTACAGCTGCAAAATAAGGAAACAATATTAAATGTCCACGTAAAACCGCAGTCGCCACAAAGCAGACGGAAATTAGATTATTTACAAAAAAGTCTTTGCTATTTCTTCCTTCTCCCTCCATTCTCAACTGTTCTGACTTTTAGTCAAGCCATTGAAAATCCTGAAACTTTCCAAATGCAACAGATGGGCCTCATCTACACACTACATGAGAAACCGAGTTGCCAAAACCATTAAAGCTAAAACTAATAAGGTCACCCCTGAAGTCACATTCTTGCAGGTTATTGCCTAGTCCCCTTCAACTGCTTGAACCAGAAAATCTACCCTGTTAATCTCATATCTTGAAGTTGATAATTTTAGTTGACTAAGCTCTTCTTTTAACCAAGTTTTTATCTATACACTGAATTACACCCCTTTTTCTTATGTGACATGTTTACATTACAAGGATAACAGCATTATAATCAATATCCCCTGAAATAAAAGTAATTTTTTTAAGACTCCAGAACAAACATAATTGCAAATTTTTCCATGGACAGTGTAGCAAATGCCACAAAATGCTGAAATGCTATATAGCTGAGCAGGGTCCACTTCTGCTTGGATGAGGAAAACCATAGAATAAACTGGATTCCGAACCTCATTGATCTATATAAAACACAACAGCTGGACAAGAAATTTCCCAATTGACATCCTCGTCATACAATAGCCACTCACAAGACCAATACACTTCACCAGCTCTTCCCATTTAGTGTCCTAATTATAGCAACAACATCCATGGATCTGTCCTTGGCAGATGAAACCTTGGATATCAAAGTATTTATCAAACCAGAACGCAACTGCAAAATTATGTTCCTACCCCACCTTTTTGATTATGGCACTTCTTGGCTCTCTGTATTACATAAAAGCTACTGTTCATTTCACTACTCAGGAAATATTAATAGGAACTTTATTAAATTCTGAAGTGTGCCAAACAGAAGTCTTCCTAATGAAATTCCCTCATTCTAAAATTAGAAGTAACCATAACACAAATACTTATTTCCTGTTCCTTTCTTTTTCAGTAAGTGTTGCCTTTTTATGAATTCTGCCTGGGGCAAGCCTGCATAGGCAGGCCAATATTGCAGCAAAGTGTCTATGCCAAGAAGAAAAGGAGAGCCTGGCTGTGCTGCTGTAGGGCAGCCACAGCTGCAGATCCTCTGTGTTGATCCCTGGCCCTACCGAAGCACAGTGTTCCCCCTAACACAAGCAGGGACAGCCAGGGAAGGCAGGCTCTAGAAATCCTTGGAGCCAGCAGGAGAGGCCAGGAGCAGCAGCCAGTACATCAGGGATTTCCTGGCACCTGCTCCGAGCTCAGCTGAGGCAGCACTGCAGGGAGATCTCTGTCCAGCACAAGGCACGGCCATCCGTGTTCCAGGGTGTGACCCAGGGCTTCTTACCTGTGCTTCTATCATTTATGAACTAATCAAGTCTTAGATGTGCAAAACCTTCCTGGCTACTGGACTTTCACCCAAAAAAACTAAGCCAAAATGACCTTGCTGCATCTGAAGAGTTTACAGGGTTTTTTTCCCTCTGTTATTTTTTCATTTTCATTCCCTTCTGTATTTCTGGATGCTGGCCAGAACTGAAGCAGAAACGCCAGAATACTGTAAGGTTGGTTATCCTATTATTTTTGTATTTTTTCCAACCTTGAATCCCCAAGTTCTGAAAGAGAAGGCATTCTTATAAGTGTTCTAACCCAATTCTGCAGACCAAGGCAACTTGGAAAACATCTGTCTCGAGCTATTTCTCTAAATTCAGTCTTCAGAACTTCCAAACACTTGTTGTTACTTGCCCTTTCACATCAGCATTAAAATATAAACATGAGGAAGACTACAAAGAAATACTTGTAGTAGCTTATATCACATAATAATAGCTGTCATTCATTTACCATTTTAATATAAAAAATATATATCAAACTGAGTATTTTCCATAAACGTAAGGTACATAAGGAATATATTCTAGCAAATCAATAGGTAACTATTCTGAAGCCTACATATATCTTTTGGATTTACATCTCTACCTGTCTCAAAATAAACAATATCCTGTAACTGCAGAAAGTCATTAAAAAATGTTTTCACTATTTATTCCCAATGTCAGGAATAACGGTTTCTTACTTGTGTATATAATCACTTAAGGGCTAGATTTGCCAAATTTTGAAGGGTTTTTTAAGGTTCAATTCTAAATCATGTTACCACAGGAATATTTGTTCATGATTTTACTAGATGTTTCAACAAACTCCTCGCTATTTTATTTTTTCCTCATAATCTAGGACAATATTTAATATGGAAAACAGATGCTGAAGCAGACTACAAGTTATATCAAAAGCACACTTCAATTTTAAACGATGACAGCCTGAAACACAAATGATCAGTAATTCTTAATCCTAAACAGATCAAATACTATTATAGGACCACAAGTGATGGTCCACTTCAAAATATGAAGATTCATAAAAAGAAAGGTATTCCTTATCAATATGAATTATCAAGTGTTACTGGTACATAACATACATAGGTGCTACATATATAAGAAACACATTATAACGTAATGAATATTCAAATATTACCTCTCAAAATCAAGATTTTAATTATTCACATTTCTATGCTAGACTGTACTTCAAAAGATGAGTTGAGAGCATTAAAAAACTTTTACTATTCATTCAAAACTGAAGAGTGACCTTTCATTGTACAATTAGGTTTTCCTTGACATCTGGAATTTAGGTTTTTTTCATGAGGGACTAATCCTGCTTTTTAGCATGCCCAAACTAAAAACTATTTTTACTGGTAATAGTGACTGCACTTTCAGTCACCTTGCTTGTCCATAGATTCAGTGGCACGACAGTCTGCCACTAAGATAAATAACAAATAATATTCTTAATAGAAGTTTTAAGTATTTTTTCAGATTTTTAATATCATTCCCACTTGTCACTCTGAAATGTAGCAACAGAAGGCAAAGTAAAGGTGGCTCTTCTGTGAGAATGAGAATTCTGCATCCTGACCATAGAAACCATGCCTGCAGATGTGGGAGGAAAGCTGGAACGCACTGACATTATCATCTGGCTGCAAGGACAACTGAGAGAAAGGGGGGGGGATGAGAGTGCACTTGGGCCTGCCAGCAGTAGTTTTTATTATTGGCTGTGAATATTCAAGATATCCAAGCCAAAAATAGGAAGGGTGCAGCTGCTGGCAGTGATCTATCAAAATTAAAGGCACAGCCAATAAACAATTAATCATGTACATTTTTGCCAAGAAAAACAACACTTTATAATAAATTAAAGGTAAGAAGCTATTGCTATGCAAAGTACAAAAAGCTAGAATTGATGTATGGGGTACTGAGAGACCTTCTGCAAGCTGCAACATGGATTAGACTTTATAATCACTTGACTGTTCATGACAGTGTCTTCTAGGCCAGAAGTATTCACAGCAGAATGACGTGGCCAGAGCTCCTGGGCTGAAAGGACCACAGGTATACAAGAGATATGAACCATCCATAAACAAAAACGGACCACAGATGCCTGGCGTAATTCTACTCCTCCAGCAATGCACAACCTTGCTCTAAAAAAAATCCTTCCTTCCTCAGGAAAAAAAAAATTGAGTAAATCCAACTCAACCAGAACCCGAGGCTTTACTGGGATGGGGAGTTCTTGTTTGCAAGTGATTTACAGATTGTTTCCCCTGAGCAATAGAGAAGAAAAATGGGCTACTGCTGGAGAAGTGTAATCAGATGCCAAGAAAAAAAATGAATTTACTATGAAGTCTGTGGATAAAGCAAACAGGAATATTGTTCTACAAATGACAAAAACATATGCACCACCATATTACCCAGAAATGGCTTCAGTGCCACCAGAGCTGGGTCAGGGTCATCTCCTTGTGCTGTAACGGTCATAATGGAGCAGTCAAATGTCAGAAGAGATGAAGGGCAAACACACCAGGGCAGGAGCAAGGCTGCACACACTGGCCACCGACTTCAGAGCTGTGGCTGCCCAATCCCTGGAAGTGTTCCAGGCCAGGCTGGATGGGACTTGGAGCAAGCTGGGATAGTGGAAGGTGCCCCTGCCCGTGGCAGGGGGTGGAACTGGAGGAGCTCTAAGATCCCTTTCACCCCAAACCAGTCTGACTCTATGAATACAGGTAGACATGTAACATATCCACAAATGTTCCAGAATAAAAAAGAGAACTATTCATTGCGTATAATGATTTTTAAAAGCCACAAACCCACAGGTATAAACACCTCAAACTCCTCTATTAGATGAAACTAAAAACCTGACCATGCTTAGTACTATTATTTTCCATTTTGCTTAATCATATCTTTCAGACAGGTTACCAAAGGAGTTCACAGAACACTATTATTCATTTAAATAGAAGAACTTGAAAACACTCTGATTCAGAAAGGAAAACAAAAGCATTTTTTCAATAACGCAAAGGCTAAAGCAATAAATGTTATGTATTCCAAGTTACATATAATTTAACTGCAATGAAAACATAGTGTATTAAAAAATTAAATAATTAGCAAAATCCTGGCATCACCATGTGTCTAGACAAGAAAGCTCCTTGTAAATACAGATGAAGAAGAGCAAGGGTCAGACATGAAACTATTCCCACATCTTTCTCCCTCAGTAATTTCCTCTGCAAGAAATAATGGAAGCAGCACACACCTCTAGGAAAACAGCTGTTTCTTTCAGAGAAACAACTCCTCGCTCCTAAAATCTAAAAATCTTTTAGAAATTCCAACTGCTACGAACATGAGCTCTGCCTGTGTGTGGTGCTGGCTATAAAGCTCACCTGGCTGGCACAGCACAGGTACCAGCACAGCTCTGCCTCAGGCTCCCACCACATCCTGCCAGGGTCGGTGTCCGTACCCGGGGAAGCTGCCAGCACAGGCAGGCACTCTGTAAATCAGAGCTGCTACAGCCTGGGCAGAGCTGGGCCAGGAAGGGCTCCCACTGCAGCCCCAGCCAACTGGGCAGCTACACTCCAAAGGGAGCTTTAGTCACTGGCCAGCAGCTTTTTTTAAAGGAATGTGGGTGGGCTCAACCAACCAGGTCTTTATATAAATCCTCACATTTTAATGCTGTCAGTCTTCAGACAACAACCACCTCTCTGCTCCATCATGGGATTATGTTTTCATTTGATCTAAATATACCTCTTGGAAGTTCTTTGTTGCCCTTATATAATGACAATAGAATCAGTTTTCTCTCCTGATTAAAAAAAAGCACATTTTTCACATATGCAAACAATGGTTCATTAATATTCCTCCATCCTGCTTTGGAATACATAAAATTTTAGCATGCACCTTATATAAATTAACCAAACCCTGCCAAGTTATCTATTGCATCTGGTTTTTAGAAGTACTTTCCATTTATTAGAAACATTCATAGACCACACGGAATGACATGATTTATATTCTGAAAGTCCCTTTAAACCATGGCATTTAAACGCCAGGAGATACAGAGAGAGCTGGGACAATGGTTCAAAGGGGGCTGTTGGGTGTATTTCTCCAAGCAAACTAGGAGAGACAAGAAAGGCAAAGACAAAAGAGAAAGCAGAGGGGCATAAAAGTGAATCTGTAGGAGCTACAAGTGGAAGAAAATGTCTACAAGGTCCTTGCAGAGACTCCTCAGCCTAATGAAATCACCAGGTGTTGTCCTATGGCTTTTGCAGGCACCTTTTCAGTGAGGCCTTTGTGTCACACAGGCTTTAATTCAGCAAAGCAATTAGTCAGGACTACCAACACACTAATTGATTCCAGTGAAGTCAATGAAAGCAAATTGCTTACACTGTTTACATCTTTTGCTGAACTAAAAGCAACGTGGATGTTGAGAGAGGGGACGGGAAATCAATAGCATAGAAAATGGCAATGCAAAAGAAGGCGAAGCTGAGAGTTTGATGGAAGAAGCCAGGCACTTAAGCAGAGAGATAATGCAGGCAGGACGCTCTTACTGCACTGAAGATAATGGTGAAATGATGCGGGACAGTGGGAGCATTGAAAGCTTCAGAAATATACTGAAGATGACTTTTAGCCTGCTGGAAGTTTTACCAGCTAGGTGAATTAATGTATCTATAAGAGGCCACACAAAAGCAAAGTTACAAAGGAAGTAACAAATGTGAACAGAACTTAATTTGCTTTCACATGATAACCACTGTTAGAAAACCAAGAGCTGTTTGCTGTAAGAGAAAGCTATGCCTGTTTCAGCTGGAGACCAATAAAGCCCCAAATGAAGAAAACCCAAAAGGCTGACATGAAATGAAGCGCCCACATAATCTGAGAAAGAACCTCATGCTTTTTCATCTTCATTCATAGCAAAGCTATTTTCTTTGTGCATGTCACATCCACAAATGAATTCACCTTCCTGATGGTCTAATACCAGCTGTCAGCTCCTGCACAAGACACGCTGGAATAAAGCACAATAAACACTTAATGCCAAACCAGTGGGACACTGCTCTGACATGAAGTCTGCTTTTACCTCTGAAAATGTCTGTAAAATTACAGAATTTATAGATACTATAGCAAAGAGAAAACCCCTAGAATATATCAGCTTCTTTTTATTTCTGGCAAGATCAACTCCTACCACCCACCGGGCTCAGAGGAATCAGTGTCCCTGACCATGAAGTAGTTTGTAACTTTTTGCTTACAGTCAAATCAACCAAGAAAAATCCTTACTGTGTGAAATTATATAATCATTTGCTTAAATCAGTTTCCAAAGTCTTGAGGAGATACCTAAATCTGAGATACCAGTACAGACAAAATAAAAAGAATCCTGTGATTCCTCAAGTAATAGTAAAGAAATTCTATGATCAGATTAGAATTTTAAAAAAGCTTTCTTTCCAGGCAGCTACCTAATATACTGAACAGGCTGAACACAAAATGAGTCAAAGATCAAGAGTAAGTTATCTGAGGTGTCAAGTGCATAAGGTTAAAGGTGAAATTTTATTAGGTCAAAGGTGATATAAATAAAATCTTTTATGTCAAAGAAGAAGGGTCACACAAGAGACATATATAATCTAAAGACATCACAGATGACAAGTAATAACTTAAAGTAGCACAAGTGTTTTCTCACTAGAGTTACCTTCACTGACTGAAAAATTGAAAACAGTGATAAATAAGTAACTATGATTATTATAAAGCTTCCCTGGAATATGGGTTCACTTCCATATAATACTTTGGAATTTTTTTCTCAATTATTTCAAAACTTGAGAAGTTACTGAATGCTTTAGTTGTGAGGATGTCATTAACTATGCCTGCTGAATAAAGGCATACACAAAGCACATTTCTCTGATAAATAAAACTACTTTCCTACTTTACACTGACCAGATCTACAATGAGTGTCTTACTACTGCTCTTTGAAAAAAAAATAATAAGTAATAAAAAGCAGAGAGGGCCTCAGACCCAGGAAATTTCAGGTTACGATAATACAGTTCAGAATTTTATACTTGGACTAATTGAAATATAGCCGTAAATAATATATAAACTACCCAACAATGGAAGCATCCATACATTGCTGGTATGCCAAATACTATGCACCACCTTGATTAAGGATATTGAAATCTGTTATAGTAATTCTCAAGCTGTTCATTCAGTTAAAATTGTTCTCTCCTTTCTCTCCTGCACTAAGCATTATTCAAGAAATACATACATTTAACCTTCATCTAGGTCTTAAATTCACATCGAAATCTTTTGCTGAGAAACCCTGGATTTAAGCACAAAAATCAGGATCTCTGCGCCCTCTAGTGGAACTTCTCTTTCACCAGCTGGGTGCAAATGCAGCTGTTGGTACCTGATCCCTTTTTCCACACATTGGAATTGTTCAGCTAGCAAATCAGATGTGAAGAGCGTGTAATGCCCAGCCAAAAGAAAATCCAGTTCACTGTTTTCCTCCAGATTCATGTGAGCCAGCTGCCCAGCAAGAACCACAGTTCAGTCACCGGTGGCCAGGCAGATACCAGTAAAGGCCTGAGAGATCCAAGAAAATGTCAATACCTGGGACTGCCCACAACCAGAAAGATTCTGGGAAATCTCACAGCTGGTATTTCCAGGCAAACACGTGCAGTATGGAGCTTTCTCACACATATCCACTTAGGTAAGCCTGGCATCTAAAATCAAAATCCAAAACCACACAACTGCCACTAACCACTGTCCAAGAGGAAAAAAGAAACTGAAAAACCAGTTTATGTACTTTCATTACAGCAGGGAAAGGGCAGGAAAGTGCAACTCCACAAACATTTATTCCTCCAGACTACTGTGCCTCTCCAATTATCTTTTTCTGCTTTTTCAGTGATAACCACCTCTGTGAATTTCACTACTTCAGAGACCTAACTCTCCAAAGCTTTTTAAAAAGGAGAACATGTTACAATCAGATGTAAGAAGCTGAAAATAAACAGAATGTTTCAGTAAATAAAAATAGTAACAAGAACTGTGAAGGAAAGTGAAAAAATCAGAACTACTGGACAGTGTCATCTGAATCAGCTCAGCTGGAAACACAACTAAGTTCAATCTGAATCAGTGCTGAAGAACTGGCTTGCACACTATTTCCTCCTAACACCTGACAGATACAATAATACAGGGGCATTCACAAATTTTTTTGGATGTGGCAGAACTCAAATTCTCATAGAAAAGGCCTTGACTTAATACTGTAGTTGAATTCCGGCAGCAGCAACGAAAAATTAAATGAGACAACTATACAGATGTCTTTTCTACAAAACATTGGCCTCTTGATATAGCACAAAATGTCCTCAATGCTTCCTAAAAATCACCCTAAATGCCAACTCTTCTAAAGAAGCTACTGAAAATGTATTATTCTTCTTAGCAATGTTAATACTTACCAAACACTTCCAACCTTACATTTTGAAGTAATTTAACCCTACAGTTTTCAGCATTATGGACCTTGATGCATAGGATAGCACATGTGCTCACCTAAAAAAGGACTAAGGTATTTCAAGCAACAAGAAGGAACAAAGGAAAAAAGCAGGATGCCAACACTTGCAATGTATAAGATTTTTAGGATGAAAAGATAAATGTAGTGACATGGAAAATGCCTTCGGTTAATAGAAAAACAATTAGTCACATTTTACAAAGAATCTGCTTCCAATGGCAATTGCCTGCAGTATGTGAATGCACTGTTTCTCTCTTTCCTTTTCACTGGTAGTCTGCTATGACTCCCAGGCTAACAGAAACAGTCTTGTTCAACTCCTTTATAAGAATTTTCAAGACTTTCATAGGCTACGCAGCTGAATGGCATTCAAAACTAGAATATAGAAAAATAGTACAAAACTTACCACTTCTTCATCTGAAAGCTCTCGTCCTTGTATACTACTGTTTTCTCTCACAGCTTGTTGGTGTTTTTTCCCTTTAATGTGGCTAAAAAGATACACTTCTGAAGAGATCTGCAATGACAATGATTTAGTAGTTATTTTTTCTTTGCAAATTTCATGATGTATAAACAACAGTATTTTACATATAATACAAAATATGCCAGTTTGTTAGGAGTATGTTCAGAAATTCAAGCACAGTACTTTATTCCTCAACCTAATTTACATAAACATCTTTTATGCAGGACATAACAGTAAATTACAGAATGATTTGCTAGCCAGCAGTGTAATAACAGATTAAAAAATATGTTGAGCTTTCCTCTCATCTTCACTTCAATCTAATTTCATATACTGGAGTTTCATTCTGAAATGCATGGTCAGTGAGTATACAAAGACTCCAGTCTGCTGAGCCTGAGTTTCTGTTCCAGCACTGCCTGAGGTGATCCCCTGCAATCTTGCTTAATGCAGCAATTAAAGAGAAATAATGCTTAGTGGCATATAAGGCTCCAAGAATGCACAGTCTTTGCAAAGCAGTGAAAGCAGTTACCAACAAGAGCAGATCTCCCAGGTCTGGCTCAGTGACTCTGTGGCTTCTCTCCCCAACCATTCCTGGGACACGGGAGGGCAGGCACAAGCAGAGAGACCCTGCTGAGGCTGGGATGCCGCCAAGCAATGTACTTGGCTTCCAACAGCGACCAAAAAATAAGACACCAAAGGAAAAGAGGAGACAAAGAGAACACTCCTTTTCCTTTCCAACACTTTCAAGCATCCAACCAAACTCAATTTGAGAACGTCTTGAGCTTGATGTGGTTTCTCTGTGAATTTCAATCCAACGAAACTTAACCAATCAACCCCTGAACTCACAGTCAATTCAAATAACCACAGCATCTTACAAAAAGGTGTTCCCAGCTCAGCTGCCTGCTATGCAAAGGATCACATTCTCTACTTTGCTATAAATCTATCTTTGAACCACCTTCTTCCATGTGATGCTCCTGAATTCTTGCTTCCCTTTGCAGAGACAGCCAATAACTGAGTACTGCCCACAGTCTCCATTCTACCCACAACTCCACACTTCTTTCGAATCTTCCCTAACCCACCTGATTTATGGACAGAAGAATAAGGTGCACTTTTTACAAAAGCAGAGCAGGGATACAGTAAATGTGCAAGTGAGTGATGCAGAACTTGATGGCTTGGGTTGGTCTTGCAATTCCAGCAGTATCCCCTCTACCCAACTTACCATTACATTGCATAATGAGCATTGTTTCTTTCGTTCATAGGGTGTAAGCTTTGGTGCATAGTCAGTATTAGCATGTCTTCCACTACTTAGTTCAGCTGCTTTCTCTTTTCTCTGTTCAATTTGTTCCATGTGCCTTCTAATACTTTCATCATGCTGAATGGAAATAAAGCAATGAAGAAAACACACACTGAATTACAGCAAATGGAATTAAACTGTGCAAAGAAATATTGACGTATTTTTCAACTAATGTATCCTTTTATACCTTCAGCTGAATCTTCTTCTGCAGTTCTTCCATGGCTTCTTGCTGAGCTGCAGTAAGAGCTGCCAACCTCTCTTCTCGATCTCTAACCAAAAGATAATCAGCATAGGGAGAATTTATATCAATGTAAAGCATGAATAATACTGGCACATTTATGTTTGGAATGGAGAACAAGAAAACCCAAAAATGAAGTTGAAGATGGTTCAGTAAAAAGAAAAACAACAAAAAGCAACTTAGTTAACAGAGAACGCCAATGTTTTCATTTGAATGACTTAATACAGAGAGACACTTGAACTTTCGTAGCAGAACGTGGATCACATCTCAGTCCCAATCAGAGCAATGATAGCCAAGGAGATGCTACAAAAGAGTGATGAATGTGAAATCCTGTCATCATTTCCATTCTTCAGCCAAGGGCTGCAGTCAGTAAACCAATGGGGAGGAGTGGAACAACAAATGGAAAAAAAACCCTCAGGGCACTGAGGGCGCTGTTTCATAAAATGTTCATCAGTACAAATTTAAATATAGAAACTTCCATATAAAACTCTGACCAACAACAGCATCACCCTGGTGAAGAGATTTAGATTTTTTTTCTGTTTGAGAAAAGAAAAAGGGGTGTAACTTTACTTGTAACTATAACCATTAAGCAGAAATCTGCTTAGGTTAGAGTAAGATGAAACTCTCAGGTAAGAGTTTCATCAAGAACAACTTCCTAGTGATCAGTAAGCCAAGGGATCAATTAAATCCTAAAGAGAAAGAAAGTCAGCTACTCATGCTGTTCATACAAAAAAAGTCTCTACAATGTGATGGGAGAGAAGCCTGGCAGCTCTAAAGGGCCAAAGACATAATGAAGGTTCTGGGTAAAACTGAGCTATGAAGGAGTCAGTCAAAGCCATCAGCCATCTTTTCAAAAAGCATTCTAAAATTAAAGGAGCCTGAGCGACAAAACTATAGAGCCTAACATAAGGACTATTACCCAAACTGCAATGGATTTTGTCACGTGTGGGTGAAAAACCCTGTTTGTCTGGGGTTTTTTTTAAACAGAAATGATAGAAAAAACCAAAATCAGTTCCATAAACGTAGAAGGCTCAGATAAAGTAACATTTTTAAAACAAAAAGCCACAGAAAATATAAAAGCGGATAGGAAAGAAGACGGGGAGAAAGTAAATCAAATGATAAACACTAAGCAATTGTTCTTTCAGAAAGAAAAAAGTGAACTCTTCCAATCACTGTGGGTGTAAGAGGGGTGAGGAAGAGATTATGGAAGAGAAGCATCAGGTAGTTTATGTGTTATCTCCCCTGAGGTACAGAAAGGAAAACTGAACTACAAGCTCATTTTAGCTATTTCTTTCCTTCTGCATTTTACATATTCGTTTAATGCTACAAACTACAACAGATTATTACCATTTCATACTTCGGGTTAATAGTCTTTGAAACAAAATTCTCAAGTTTCCATTTACAGAGCATCAACATTACTCCTGCGCAAGCCCTTCTGAAAAGCATTCTTTTTACATGGTTAGGGTACTTTATACAGTTTTATGATTTCTATTGACAAGGACAAAATTTTCTGTATTATGGATTTCAACTCTCTGGAACATAACATACTTTGAAATTACAACTAAAACTTTACTGGAAACAAGTTAATCTACCGTAAGGGCAGAGGGGCTTTTAAAGTCAGTTTTAAGTACACTATTCCATTCATACAGATGCTTTAATCACCAACAGATGCACATGATAAAGCTTATACCGAAGAAACTTTATATATGCTTTATATATATTTATATATAACTTTATATATATTTGCAGATATTGCAAGAATTACTCATTCCAGCAAGTATTAAATCTTCAGGATACAAGCCAAATCCTAGCAGCAGGAAAAAATCCAACAAAACACCAAATCATGCCCCAAGGTTCCTCCAGAACACACTGCAATCCAGGATGGAAGGCCAGGACAGCCAGCTTCCTGTCAAGCTCATCCCTCCCTGAGCTTCAAAACCAGGACACCGAGTCCTCCCTTCACTCTGCTATGTTAGAGAAACCTCAGAACTGTTATTAGGGAGATGTAATGACTCTGACATAACAGAATCACCGGGTTGCAATGCACCACACACATTCTTTCCTATACTTTCCCAAAATCATAAAAAAAAAAAAAAAGGAGAAAAAGAATAAAGAAAAGAAAAAGAAAAAATCTCTCGTGTAATCAACATCTGGCAAAGAAAAACAAGTGCAAGCACGGTACTGCAATATCAAGTACAAAGGGTTTGAAAACGGAGCGTTATAGCAACAAATACAGAGGAGATTTGCTGACACAATACCAACAGAAGGCAAATGGAAACCGCTGCTTCCCACATGCCATAAGGAAATGAATGGGGTGCAACAAAGGGATGTGGCAGATTTAACACTGATTAAACTAAAAGAGCAAGGAATTGTATGCTTGGAGGTTTTTGACAAGATCTAACTATAGAAGGCCTTAGAAGACAAAGATGGGGACAGTGGGACAATTATTGGCCATTTGCTTACTTTGAGGGCTTCCTCAAATTTCAGAAAGATGTAGAAGCCTTACACATGCAGGGTCTATCTTCCCAAAACAGCATAACCAAATTCTCCATTAGTCCTAATCTTCCTCGAGTATTTGCAAATGACAATAAGATACTGAAGGAACCCTCCCAACTCACTCCATCTCATTGTGATTTTGGCTCAAAACACTGAGGAAGGGTCCATGAAGCCCTGGGAAAGGCTACAGATACCCAGAATTGATTACACATCTAATGGAAAGCTGAATCTCTTTATGATGTCACTCATGACTTCAGAAGATGAAAGGTGATCAATACATTTCTGAATATTTTACTTGGGAAAAAAAAATCCTCTTCATGACAGTTTTGAAGAAAACAAGCCACGACAATAAAATGTAACAAGAACCATTAGTATACACCCAGCACAGAAAAAACCGTAACTTTGAACAAGGTTTTAAGGAATGCTTATGGCAGAGGAAAAGAGGGAGAAATAGTAGGTGAATACAAACAGAATTTGGTAAATTAAACAAGCAGAATGTATCAGACTGCACCAGACTTGAAAGTAAACCTCTCTCACACACCAGCATTCATTCTCTCTGCACCTCATGATTGGCTCAAAAGGAAGAGAGAGAAAAGTCCATGTGAAGTCCCCTTTATGAACTTTTAATTATGGGCAAAACTATAAAACAAGTAGTACACAGGCAGCAGAATTAATGAAGCCTGATTTCCTGGCTTTATGCTTCACAAATGTAATCTTTGGTGTCTACAACAACGTGAAATCAAATTGATGCCAGTAAGTCCAAAAGTTTCTGGAGAGTGGAGGAAACGGGGAACATGGGTACATTAATCTTGTTTCCTTTGAAAACTAAGGTGAAATATGAAAAAGGCAAATTATTACAAGGTCTTCTCAGCAATAAAACTAAGATGAATATAATAAAATACTGCCTTGCAACTTATATTGTACACGTATGTAAGGAATACAAAAACCTATTACAGAATTTATGATGACTTGCTTGATTTCTTCTTTCAAGCCATTCATCAAGAATCCTTAATAATGCTACTTCTTAAAATCCTAAGCCTGACAAGCCAGGAAGGTACTGCTGTTACAGAGAAGGTGCAGTTTACTGGGGAGGATAACGGTGAAGGGAACCAAAGAAACGATTGCAAAGTTACCTGGCTCTCTCCCGTGCTGCATCTTCTCGTGCTTTTTCCTTCTCTTGCCTCTGCTGTTCAATCCGTGCTTCCTGCTCCTTCCTCTTCATCAGCAGCTCCTCCACCCGGGCCTGCCGCTCCGCTTCCAGGGCTCTCTTGCGCTCCTAGCCAGGGAAAAGCAAATTCTCACTGCTCTTTTAGGCATGACATAAAAAGGAATTAAGAGCAACTCTCTGTTAACACCTGCGGAGCCAAAATGAAACACCAAGCTGTGTTTCATTGTGCCCCTGCAGCTACGGACACATCGTACCTGAACTGCCTCATCCCGCGCTTGTTTCTCCTCTTGCCTTCGCTGACGCTCTTCTTGTAACTCATTTAAGCGCTGTTCGTATTCCTTGAGTTTGTTCAACACGTCGTGGCGTTTGTTCTGAGCTTCCAAGGTGTTTATGAAAGCAATTTCATTTACCTGCAAACAACCAGAAAGCCTAAGAAAAGACCTGAGAAGTTGAAATAGGTTTCATCTTAGGGAATTCCATCCATTTGTTAATTATCCACTTGATAATTAAACTGGTGGGACAATTCTCCAGAATGGGTTGGAAAACTACCAACTTGAGAATAAGTCTTCAGGTTTCGTAATAATTTTGTATTGTTTTTTTTGTTTTAAACAAGACAGCCCATGGAATATAAAAAGAGAATTTGAATTGTATCAGAGAAACAAGAAACTTGGGTAAAACACAGAAAAATCTCTAAATTCTCTCAGCATCAAGACTTCATCAGTCCATTCTCTCAGTCACAAAATGTGTAATGTTAAAACCCAGATGGATAAATCAGTAAAATACACAAGTGTTAGCAGAATCCAACAAGTCTTTTGAGCTAACTTTATAAATATATGTGTACTTACTGATCAAAAAAGTGGAAGTATACACAGTATGAGTAAGAAAAAGACAAAAGTGCTCATGGTCTAATATTTCTTATCCATATAGCCTATTTCATGAACATTTATTATCTTTTTCAACCACAGAACAGTGCAAAACATTAAGAACAAAAAATAGTAAGAAAAAGTTAGCTTAAAAGAACTTAAATGTGCACACTAAAAAAAACAGGTAAAGGGAACATATACAGACAGACAAAAACAGATCATGAAAAAGGGTGGTAAGATCATGTTTGTAACTTTGTTTACTGACTAGAATCCATTTACAGAATGGATTTTACAGGTCAGTAAACAAGCAAGCACTGGGAATTTAGATAACCAACTGGGCAGCAACAGTTACCATGGTCTGCAGCTATCCTACCCATCAGCTATTTCTCTAAAGCCTTCTGGCCCAATTAACCTTGATTTCCAGAACACAAGAACCTCATGAGGCAGCAGATCCTACACACTTAAACACACACAGTATTTGAAACATCTGCTTATCTGGGGAATTATGGCAAGCGTGATTTAGTCAATATAGTTACAGAAGTCACACTGGTGTAATGGAATAGTAACCAGTGTATGGTAGACTGAATTAGATAGTCCAGAAATCATTTTAATCCAAGAGAGAGACAGCAACTAAGTAAAAAAGTGAAATCAGTTTTGTTGTGCTTATTTTGAATAACACAAATGAACACCTGCATCAATCATGGCTGGGATACATGCTCATCATATAATGAAACAGTTTCAAGGAGATCCATGTATCTTTACTTGGGACAAACAGTCTTTAAAATAAAATACTTCATTTATGCTATGCTGGTTTTGGCTGGGATAGAGTTAACTCTCTCTGTAGTAGCTAGTATGGGACTATGTTTTGGATTTGTGGTGGAAACAATGCTGATAACACAGGGATGTTTTAGTTACTGTTGAGCAAGGCTTGCACAGCATCAAAGCCAAGGGAGCAAAGGGATATTCGAGACCACAGGACATCATGTGCAGCAACAAAACTGGGGGGAGGTTGGTGTGGGGCCACTGCTCAGGGACTGCCAATTGTTTCCTTTTGCATCACTTGTCTTTCTTTATTATTTATTTCTTTTTCTTAGAACTGATTTTTCCCCATCCAGTTATTAAACTGTTTCTATATCGACCCATGAGATTTCTCACCTTTACACCTCTGATCCTCTCCCCCCATCCCATGGGACAAGAGGCAGAATAAGTATGTGGTTGTGTGGTGCTTAGTTGCTGGCTGGGGTTAAACCATGAAAAATTTTATCTAAGTAGTATGAAAGAGGCAAACCAAAAAGCATCCTCTAGTGATTGCCTTATGGAATTACGTGTTAAGTCAGAAGAGCACTAAACATAATTAATTTAGAATAACTGTCACATGCTAACTGCAGGTCTCTGTCTATTCCCAGCTGCTCAACAACATTAGTGGTACAAAACACAGCAACACAACTACTGCTTAAGGACACAGAATGCTGGATCTAGAATGGTTTTTTAACAAAGGAAAAGAAACACGAGCTCCCTCCACTTCTCTTTCTACATGCTGGAAAGCAGAGAACTGATCATTAGATCTTCTAGTCCTTCCAGGAGGACTAGGTATCATCAAAAATGCTGCCACACTCAGTGAGGAACAAAAGCAGCAAGATAACTATCAGCTCTTTATTTCAACCCATCCTTTCTTCCACATCAACCCACCATGATGTCTAGTAACAGCTAATTAATTTTAAGTCATATTAGAAAAAACTGCACCATTTAGACATCAGCACTTAGCTGCTTTGTGGCTCACGTGTTCGTACCTAACCTGCACTGTCCTCCACAAACTACTCAGGAACACTGAGGTACGACACATATTAAGGCATAGCTATTAAATAGTTCCTCTTGAAAACAAAGTCACTTACCTTAGCTTCTTCCTCTTGTGCTTTTTTCACAATTGCTTGTAGCTGCACTTCACGTTTGAATTCTGCATGGAGTAACTTCTCCTCCATCATCCTGCGCCTTTGATCTAACAATTCTTCTTTCCATTTCCTTACATCTTTCTCCTATACAGAATGAGCCAGTTCATTACTGACAATGGTATCTAACAACAGGGCCTGAATTTTCCTCAGGATTTTCTAATACTTGAAGCTTTCTTCACAGTAATAACAAAATACTTTCATGCCCTACACAAAGCCTGCCTTAAGTTTAACCCAAAGTATACTGCTTCACTTTGGTGAGTTCTACCTTTTCTGCTGGATACATGCAACACATTTCTAGTCTTGTCATGCCTTCCCTGAACCTGAGATTTTCCACTATAAACACTCAAAGAAGTTCATGAGTTTAAATAATGCTTTAATTGCTGTGATGCACAAGTCAGCTGTGAAAACTACGTAGATGAAAACTTAATTTCACCACTAGTTTTAATCTCTAATATGTCTACTATGTGGAAAAAAATCCTTTTCTGAAAGGCAGCAGTACAGGCCCTTATATCACATAAAGCTTACCCTCTCCATTAATTTCTGAAGCTTCAGTGTCTTTTCTTCACGTAACTTTTCTCTCAGCTGTTGAGCTTTCATTTGTTTCTCCTCATGCTTCTTTTTGGATTCTGCTATTGTTCTTTTAATAAAAACCAAAGCAGAGCAAAAGCAAGTTAGACAATATTAACAGACAGTGTAGCAAACATTTCTATGCCATTTCAGTAAGAGAAAACAAATAGGCCACTGGAGGGCAATTATTTCCTGTAAATGTGAATACTATTCTTCTAGAATTCTTTATTTAGTGGACAATGTAGCACGAGCCTACTCATGAAAAAATACAGAGAGATTTCCGTAGCGCTTTCCTCCCACAGCCTTAAACAGAGTAGATTTATGAACAGTTTCAAGCAGCCTTGATTTGGTTGCTTGTTTTCCCTGGCTAATCCAGGCAGGTAACAACTCCAGCACCTTTTGCGTGAGGGTGACGAGAGTTTCTCGTGCATGTGGATCCCGTGGCCAGGGGGACGTGCGGGCTCTTCCTCCACTCTGTCTCCCCACGAGTTGCTCTGGCGCCAGGACTCACGAGCTGTACAGATAAAAACAAAGGTGTGCATAATTTAAACACACTTTTCTACAAGGAATGCAAATAATACGGATTAGTTTCTCTAGCTCTCTCTCAGATGTGTTTCCTTGGGCCTAGGTGCAAACATAGACTGAAGGATCTTTAATACCTGTCCTTTTTTAATGCTTAATGATTTTATTACACTTTTATCCAGATGTTAATATAAAACTGGATTTAAAAATGTAAAATTCTAACACAGAGATGGGGAAAGAGAGTTGAAGAACAAAGAGACACAGAGATAGTTTGAACACAAGGTCCATCTTTCCTCAGGAAACAACATAGAAAATAACATAACTTGGAATGTGTTGGGGAAACTTCTGAAACCTTAACTGGCCAGGAGTATAATGGGCATTTTTCTAAATTTTTGCTGTCATTTCCATGTAAGTATAGTAATATGAAAATTTACCTTCATAATCTGCCAGAACATCATTCCAGTCCATAGACAAACCACAGAAGGATATGCTTCCATTGCCCATATTAGCCTGAAATTTAATATGAACCAGCCAGTAAAAACATAAACCTTAACTCACAGGTGCACACATGCACTAAACAGTGCCAACTCAGCAATATTCAGCAGTGCTTCCAAACAGAACTGGCCACCCCAAAGACAGATGCTGTTCCTACTCTGACAGTAAAAATGAAGACTTTTCCTTCACCTACTCTTCCATGGTAGCAATGAACGTAACAAGTCCCAGCTCCCCCTGTTTTGCACCCAGAAACAGGCAGCAGGACAATGACTGCATGATCAGAGGACTCTGTACCACTCAGCAGCCATGTGCTGCTGAGTTTAGTGAGACTAAATATACCTCAGTATGGTATAATTATTACATGATGCTATTTCATGTGTAAAATCGGTTATGTTAATGCCAAAACAAACACTAACAAATTCTATATTCATACTCCACTGACAACAAAGCTTGAATTTGGGTACAGTAAAATGAACTGGACACTCACAGAGAAGTCACTATCATTGTCAGTCTCGATATTAATGTCATTGTTTTCCTCTGCCTCAATCTCTCTGGTTAACTGCTCCTCCTCTGCAATAGCACTGGCAATGGCTTCTTCATTTGCCTTCTCCAGGCGATCTGCTAACTCTTCTTTCTTAGCAAGGACTTCTGCCATGGACTGTAGGAAACATGACACCAGAAAAAAAACCCAAATCAGCAGCAGGCACAAAAAGGAGGATTCCACATGGTTAATGTGAATTATACGGTATTTTATTCAACTTCTCTTTATAGTTTTTTTACTATTTTGTGAAGGTAGCTGAAAATGTAAACCCCACTATAAGTGTTAGCAACTATTAACTCAATTAATAACTACATGAAACATTTATGAAATTAATTATTCACATAATTCAAAAACTTATTATACAGTGCCATTAAAAGCACAAAGACAGTTCTCCTGTAATTACTGTTTTAAATACTTACTCTTAGGGACTAAGCAAGGCATACTCTGAGACATGAGTGCATGCGTGCTGTTACCTCTACAAAAGGAATCATGCTCCAAAGTATTATTTAAAGATGGAAATTATCTGCATGAACTGTGTCTGGAAACTTTCCCATAGTTTATCTCGGTTTTAGCTTTGTTCTTCTTTAATTTTTTGGTTTATTCGTGAGTCTGTTTTACTCAGAGTTTGAATTAGAAAGCGGGAGATGTGAAGTTCTCTTCGGACTTATGTTTATTATTTATCTATAACACAACTGCACAGAGACTGCTTTCTAAGTTAACAAGGTGGAAAAATGGCAGAAAAATGGCCTGAGTGCTACTTTTAAGGTCTTTTATACGCTAATCTACCCAATTACAGATTGCAAAGTAACATGTTTTTACTTAAAATCCAATTAATATCTATACCTGACCCGCAGCGTGAATTTCTTGAACTAATACCAGAAAACTCAGGTTGGTGAAGAAGAAGAAAGTACAAATCCACATCCAAAATTCTCCATCTTGTTACATATACATATTACTATATTCCATAAACATAAATTCTGTATCTCTACACATTCCACCCAGTGACATAACTTTAATTACACAGCAACAATCTCAGTACTATTACCCAACCTGGGAAGTTTTTCCCAAGGCCTAAGATCAAATGGAGTGTGCTTTTGAGGATCATTGCTTGTTAACGTAGAAAGAATGAAATTCTCAGAATTCAGGGTTCCAACAGTTAATACAATGGAATCTCAGGCTGTACTTGCCTTTCAACATGAATGACAAGACAGTGGGGCAAAAATGTAAGCCTGAATATGTTGATTGTCTTTACCTTCTCTAGTGTCCAGCATTAACCAGTTCACTTCCACTCCAGCTACCAAACAATGTGCCACAATACACAAATTGGTATTTAAAACGGTCTGGAGTAGTAAAATGCTTCCAAGAGACACAGATCCCACCAACCTGGCAGCATCCTGAACTGTTAATAACTGAGCATCTGAAACAATGTTAGTGGATGAGATGCTAGAAATCTGCTCTAAAAGCAAACAGGTACTTGGCTTGGAAATTATCTAGGACTCCAGTTTGCAGAAGTTAAAGGGAAAGTGATTTACAGGAAAACTTGTGCAAATCAGAATTTTAATCTAGTTTCTGACAAAACAAAACCAAAACAAACCCCTAAAAACCCAAAACAAAACGTATCACCTGAAAGTATAACCTGGATTTTCTGTAACATTACTGCAGCTCTCCACTCAGAGAATCCCAGTGAAGCAGACACACCCTGAGACCCGCAGAATTCTCCAGACAGGAAAGGACACTCTTTTTGGGAAGTCAGATAAAAACAGAAAACTGACTTCATGTTTTTTGCTTTAAGAATGGCAGTCCTCCAAATGGCTGGTTGTAAAGGAAGACCCAGCAGAGCAGCTCAGTGAGTCTTAAAAGGCAGAGGTCTGACTTTGTTTCTAAGAGAATTTTGATATCCCACGTGTTTCCAGTTTGAATGATGAGCAAAACTGAAGTAAGACTTTAATGAGTGTGACTTAAAATGACTGATAGTGGAAGGAAATGAAAAATTAGCACAGACATTATTAAAAGAAGTAATGAGAGCACAGATCTCTTTATTCCAAGTAATACATTTCTATCTTTCTACTTTAAATTCAGAAACTTTACTGGAATTAAATTCTATCATGAAAAGTATCTATGTAACAAATTATTTTTCCTACAGTAAGTACCTCATACATTTTTCTACAGTTTTTACATAAAGCTAACAGTAAACACTGTGCAACACAGACCGAGAAAATTAAGGCTTAGATTTATTATTCACTCATAAATCTTACGAGATTTCTTACCAATCTGGCAGCACTCACATTTGAAATATCTGAGGGATCCATTTCAATTTCAGATTTAGCTTTTTCTGTTTGATGCCAGTCTGTAGTGTCAGTGCTCTGGGAGGAGGCTTCATTCATCTGCAGAGTTTTTGAACTGCAGTCAGTACTGGTGAGAACTGGAGGCATCTCAGGAGCTGGTTCTAAGGAATCCCCTTGCAATGCTGTGCCAGTGCTCCCATTGGCTTCTGAGGCTGTGAACTAACAAGAGGCATTTGCAAAATTAACAAAACAGAACATACTGATTTTTAAAGTCAGAGTCAGATTTTAAGGAAATATCAGAATCAGATTTTAAGGAAGTATCTGGCAATGACAGAACAATGCAAATAACTTCACTTATTTCAGGTGCTCATAACCTTGCAAAAGTTGGATCTTTCTACCTGAAATCTATGCATGAGATGCACTGACTGTTGACTTTTTGGAAAACATGGAAAAGCTGTCCACAGCATCATAATTTTAATTGGGCTATTTGTGCCAACATCTTAATGCGTTTCCATAAATGTAACTGAAATAACCATTATTTTAAAAGCCTTTTACAATCCGGTTAGTTCATAAAAGCTCTAGACAACACCACCTTTAGAAAATGCTCTGAAGAAAAAGTTGCAAGATTTAAGGTTAGAAAATGGTTCAAAATTACGTACTGACCTGAGTCCTTTCAGTAAAAGGACCCTCAGACTGATGTAAAGGATCCTTGTGTACCAGCTCCGTGCTTTTGGATGAAGCACCGTCAGTGACTGAACTCCCATGCTTGTTTTCTGCTGGTGGTGAAATTACATTTTCTTTGTCACTGTCACCTCTGGACTTCAGTGATTCTGCAGCTACAGGAGCTTTTGTTGCCAAAGGTGTGGATCGAGATCGAATGGGCCTTCCACGCTGAACTGTTTCCCAGCCTTCTGCATCCTTTCGATCTACATGAAAAAAACACCCCTCATTCTCAGAAAGGAAGACTTATAAATAGAAGCATTAGAAACAACTATTTTATTACAGTATTACACAGGTTGTGGGAGAAAAATGTTCTCTTTAAAAATCAATACCAAAAAAATCAATGAAATATTCTTTAGCAAAGCTTTTTACTTCAAGGAATGCTATTGGTATTACAGACACTGCACAACTCTATTCATGGGACACATTCTGTTACTGCAAAGAGTGAAGCTACTCAGACACAAAAAGGTGTGGGAAATGGCAACGTGTACTTAAGCTTGCCATCCTTTTTCCTTGCCATTTCATGAGACAGTAAAGCACAACAAAGCAACCACACCTGCTCTTCTTTGCAGCAACAGTAACATTAGAGGCCTTTTGTGAAAGTGCAAGTACAGACATAGTCGCACAACTTAGCATGGAAAGCAGAAATGTGGCTTACTATTCTTCCAGTGTTTTCTTTACTTCTTTTTCTATTTGTTTCACTCTGATAACAAAAATACACTAATTGGTGTCAGCTTTTAGAAAATTGCTTTTCCTGGATTCCAGGAAATAGCAAAATATTGCTACAATGGGACTGCAAACTGAAGGAGAAAATAGAAAAGCAGTTTTCTTCAATTTACTTTGATTTCTATATAGCTGTTAGATACGACTTTCTGATCAACATTTCTGATATCTGATATTGGTACATACTTGGAAACCATTTGAAGCTATATTTGTCTGCCTAAAGCATCAGGTCTTACGTGTGACCAGATTTCCAGACTTCAAGGTGAACCCCTTCTCCACACATAACATTTTTGTGGCCAGCAATTAATAACAGCACGCCATTTCCCATGTATCTTGAAACAACTGAAAGTGATTCTTTTAAGCCTGACAGTACAACTCGCAAGTGTGAAAGGTAAGCTCAGGCTTGTCTATTTGCTGAACAAAAATTCTTGCAAAAACCTCAAGAACTAACTATGTCTATATTGTCCAACATACTTTTGGCAAAAGCTGCTTTTAAGATTGTTCACATGAAAGGAAGAGAAGGGTGTAGGAGATTACTTTTACCTGGAGGAGCAGAGATGCAAAAAAACCCCAAAACTAAATTGCCTGTTTTACAGAGGGTAATGATCTAGAATACAACTTGTATAAAAAATTAATTCTCTGGGTATTTCTAAAGTTTTTACTAACAAAGATGGTCATGTAGCTCAGGCATAAAGACCACAGCTTGAGCTCAAACATTAAGGTTTAACATATGAACTGGACTAAACAGCCTTTAGGTGGACTTGAACTGATGTTTACCAGCAGCAGTAACCAGTAAACTGGAAATGAGCCAAAACCAGAACTAATGGCACTTTCATCCTTTGCTGCCCTTGGCATCCAGCATTTTACAAACATTGCTCATTTAACTATTGGGTTCTTTTAACATCTCAGGATGAAACACAGCAGCCTGGCCCAACAGCTGGTGTAAATCCTGAGTTACCAGGGAAGTTGACAGAACTGTACTAGAATTTATCTTCGCTGAGCAGCTCGTGCAACAGCTGTTTTTACATAACTATATAACTGTTCACAAACCTTAAAAATAATGGTAATGACAGACGCAAAAAGATAATTTGGTATTTTACTATCGAGTAATTAGTAATTGAGTAACAGTAATACTATTGGTATTTTATTGTTTCACTCTAGAAAAACTGCGGTGTATTTTACAGTAAATAAAATTCCCAAACTGTGTGAATGAATATGGCTGATCTCTTCAGATCTCTGCTGGAACCAGAGTCTGCAAAAAGCCTTTCTGTGTTCCTTCTCCTTATGTGCATTTGCACACATTTCAGTGTCCCACCGACCAGAGATGGGAATGGCAGTCAAAACCACACCAATTACATTTTTTCCTTTGCCCCAGACTTTCCATCTGACCCTGTAGGCAACACTGGCCTTCTTTTCATTTCTTCATCTTCATATAGAAAAAATATCATTACCTACAGGAGCTAGTGATGGGAACATGTTATTGCCCTCTCAGAGACAATCTTAACTCCAGAAATTCTCCAGGGAACAGGGTTTAATTCCCCAGGAATCACAACCAGATTTACTGCAGAAAGCTCACAGCCTGTGCAGCATCTGGCTCTGCACCCTGTGGGACAAGGACTGCTCAGGCCCTTTAGGGACCACAGCTGCTCCCACCCCACTGACTTTAGTAACTGATGGGACCACAAAGACTTTGCTGTATCTGGCTTAGGCCAAGATCTGGCCAAGAAATTTCCCTGGCAAGTAACAGACAACAGATATTGTTCAGAAGAGCTGCTAAAATCAACCAAAGAACCACCACGCTTTACTGCAGCAACTTTTGGATTGCAATTCCTTTTGCTTGTCATTTGCAAAACAAAATTGTTGAAAACACTTCACTTCTATTTGTTCTGAAAATTGAAGTCACCTTTTACATAAAAGCATATTTTCTACATTAAAAGGATGAGAAGATACCCTTTTGTAGTATCTACTACCTAAACATAACTTCACTAACCTCTAGATAATAAGATATATTAATCGTATAAATGTATCTCAATAATTGTACTGATATCTTTTACTAATATCTACTAAAGTTTATTCCACCAAAAAAGAATATTCTTGCCTGTTGATTCTTTGTGTTGCGACACATTTCTTAGTAGTCTAAAATGACAGAATTAATCAGAATAAATTATTCAGAGCATAGCAGAACCATAATCACACTTACTAAAGTAAAAATGAATCTTTTCATAAAAGCCATACATGTTCAATTTTTAATTTGCATTTATTCATTGTCAGATTCACATTTATTACCCAAGACTCAACCAAGCATTTTAACAGCCCAGAAATACTTGCATTTGAAAGAATATTGTTTGGTGACTTCTTTACACAAAAGGCAGTTTTTAATGCACGTATGTATTCAGACTCCTGAACTACCTGGAGTCACTTTAACAGTGTGATGCCATCTGACAATTAGCAGTGCACCAGAACATACCTGTTCATTTTAATTCACCAATCAGTTTAGTATTCAGTCATTTCCAGGCACATTTTTAACTAACAGCTTGCAAAGCTAATACATTTATTGACATTAGATCACATCTAATGAGAGACAAAGTTAATACTCAGTAAGGCACCAATCTTCCTCCATATTCCTTAAGTCTGGAATTCTTATAGCCCAGCAGCCCTCTCCACAGGCTACATATCACATACCGGGTTTGATTACTCCCAGAGCTTTGTAAATGAATAATTCATTTGACTACCCTGATCATTCTCTAGTTTCACATGAACTTGGCTGTCCCTGCCTGCGCTTGTGTTACATGGAAGTGACAAGCCATCTGTTATCTCAGGGCCCTCACAGCCACCAGGCTCCTGGGAAGTTGCTCCATCTGGAAGAACTGGCCAAGAAGCCTCACTGGAAACACCACTAACAGAAACCCAGGCAACTATGTGCAAACTCCTGGGGGTTCTACCTCAGGAGATGCATGGCCCTTCCAAAAAATTCACTTGCCAGTAATATCCTGCCCAAACCCCCACATTACTAAACTTCAGCCCCATCTGAGCCCAAACCAGGACAGCTACTTTAGAGTACTGTACATCCTGCAAAGTTTCCAGTCTTAGCTACGTTACAGAGAACATCTGTTCACAACTATGGACGTGAGCAATTAATACAAGAAAGATTGTAATGATAATAATAGTAATAACAATAAAAACCAACCAGATTTCGAGTACGGCAACAGAAAAAAAATTAGTGTTTCTGAGAAGTTCATATGTTCTAGATTGTTCTTTGTCCTAAATTCTGTAATAACAATTATCTTAACTGTAAGCACCTACTTCCATTTCTAATACACACTCTAAACTTGTATAACCCATCTCACTTTTTACCACATGCACCAGGGAATTCATGACCAGAAACTGCTCAGACAGTTAAGAACAAACCATGTTTCATATTGTAAAAACACTCCAGCATGAAAGACAATTTTTAAAAATTCATTAAAATATTGAGGGCAACAGTAAGTTTAATGAGGGAAATGAGATAAGATGATTTAACCTCATTTAATTATGCATCCAGAAAAGGAAAGATTAAAGAACTATATGGAAAAACAATGCATTTTCTCTCTCCCTAAGGGCTTCTTTTGTTAAATTTGGAAATTGCATCAACCATGAAACCGATACAGTATCATACTCATCCACATCACAAAACCATTGTGAGATCTAATGAACATGCTGTAGGAAATCACTGGAGAAAAAAAGTGTTTGGGGAAATCCGGCAGCTGTAAGCCCCAGCTGGGCTTTGGGTGGGCAAGGGACCATTACAGGGGGCAGGGGGAATCCTTTTCCCAAGGCCCACATGCACCAAACAGCTGGGAGTGCATTAGCTGGGGAAGGGGCAGAGCAGATGACACACGAGCCTCAGAGCTGCTTCAATAATGCATGTGAAGGGCCTCTGTGGCTCCCTTCACATAAACTTCACAGATTTTTTTGTGCTTTCATCAGTGAAGATAATTGGATCTTACCAAAGTGATCCCACCTCCCACACAAAGGGCAACATGCTCCTACAGAGAACTCGATTTGTTAAAAACATAACAATTCAGCCACGAGAGAATCACTGAAATTCTCCAATGCTCAATGTCAGCAATTAGAGACTCTTCAGAATAAACAAAGCCTAGCAGGAATGACTGTTATTTCTTAAAATGAAATGTTTCAAGTCTGGATTGCATAGTACATTTGATTTGAAGATTACTGAACACTTGCAGGCCAGTACTACAGGACCTAAGTGGCTTCTCTCTTTTTGGAGCTCATCAGCTGCAAGTAACATTCAATAAAAGCACAACACTGATTCCTCAGCCCTCTAAAAGCCTCTGAAAGTAACATAAGGATAAAGTCTTTTGCTTTCCTCCTAGCCTCTTAAAATACGTTATCCATATTGAAATACAGATCACTTTATTCCCTGTGTAGCTAATAACATTCTCCATAGGCACAAGGACACCTAATAAAGGTATTTTAGCAACAGCTTGGAGCCTGTCACTCTAATATGAGCAATAATCACAGGAAAAAGCTTTTGTTACGAGTAACTTCAACTACTGGCATATATTAAAAATGGAATTACACATCAATTATAGTGCTGAAAACTCAGCCAAACAGCTCCTGCTCTCCAAGCAGCTCACTGCAACTGTACACAGCAAGCTATTTCCTCATGCAAGCAGCAGCCATCAATCTCATTCCAACCACCATCCTTAGAGTATGGGTTTGATGGTTCTGCTCTGAGCAGAGGAATCCACTACTGAACTCATTCATGTTACACTGCAAGACCCCTGGACAAGGTGTTTTACATCCATAAAATGCCACAAGTCTGCAAGTCACTATACGTGACTTCTACTACTCCTAGGTTAAACATACAACTATCTTAAATTGATACATGCACTTCCTGGAACTTTTTTATTTAAAAAAACCCAAACAAACAAATCACTTTTCAGTTTCTTTCAGAATATCCATTTCTACATCCTGCCTGCTGGTTTTGCAGAAAGTCATCTGGGACCACACATGATGAAAATAAATGAAAAAAAAATGCATCTCTGAAGACAACCTCAGGGATCCAGTGCAAAGAAACCAATTTTATAAACCAAATGGTAGTTTTTTGTGTCTGCAACTAAACCAATCTCTTCTAGAACAAAAGATGCTGCATCAAGTATTCTCTAAGGAGCATCTTTAGAGAAACAATTCAGAACTAAATGTGGTAACTCCTGTCTTCCAAGGAAAGAACATCAGCTGTTACTTCAGCACAGTTCTAATAGCATGTTCTCCCTGGACATATAAAACTATCTTCAGCTCTTCACAGATTCCCGGGCATGCATTATTCTTTATATTGTTAAGCCATCCCAACTTGCATTCAGTTAGATCGGCAGTTTGTGACCAAAGACCTTTTGCTTCTTGGGATGTTATAAACTGGTATTTTAACAGATCAAATTCTAGTCAGGGAAAATACAGCAGAATGTTACCTACACATAAAAAACATGAAAACACACTTTTGTCTCAAACTTAACTACTGCAATGTAAGGCTGCATTAATCTTTTATCTCTATACTTAATTTAAACATTGTATTTCACAAAACTAGGTTTAATTCTGCTTAGAACACAGGTCATCACATTCTGAATTTACTTTATACCACGGAGTTTGTGAAAATAACTTAAGCCACTGAAAGGGACTTGCCATTTTTCCGCAGTGACTTCTGTGCTGGAGGTGCCAGACAGGCTTGTGCTGTTGCCAGCTCAGGATTGGCAGCTTTAGTTCCATGGTTGGCTTTTACCTTATCAGCCCAACTTACACCAGAAGGAGCCAGGCGTGTCGCGGAAATTGTCACTGCAGGGTTCCTAAATGAAAGTCACAGCTCTTTTTAGTGTCTGATCAGGTAACAGAATGGTTTGTTAGAAAGCTTTATCAGAGTCTGTCAGAGACTATCAGAACAGTGCTGTACAGAACTACTTACTTCTCCTCTGGCAAAGTCTCCAGGTTGCAGCAATTTACACTGAAAAGTTCTTGTAATTTACTCAACAAATCTTTGTTTTCAATAAACAAGATGAAATTTAATCTTTGTGATACTAATTTCCTAAGGAATTCATGGTTTTGGCAACCAAAGGAACTCATAATAACAAATTCTGCATACTAAGTCTTGAAAAATACTCCTGTCACTTTAAGCCTGGTGTTTGATCATTTAGTACTCCCAATTTGTTTTCATTAAAAATAATGAACAGAGTTTTCCCTACTCATCTTCCACATAAGTGATTTTATTTATCATACCCTTCTTGTTATCTCTTCTCCAAGTTCTTTTGTTTTTGCATCAATGCTGTTGGATACCTCTGATTGTTCCTGTTTCCAGTTTCTCTACTTTTCCTACACGGCTTTGGGGAAGATGCAAAGATGATGAGAGGTATGAATCATGAATTTCTATAGTGGTACACCACTACCTTCTCTACTATTCCATATTCCTTTCCTAGTAACTCCTAGCATTCTGCCACGTTTCTGTAGTACCAAGTACGACTCAGCCCTTATTTTCTATCCTATTCTCTCTCACACACACAAAATATTGCAGCTCTCTGGTGTTGCCTTGCTTTGAGACACACAAGTGGACTAAGAAGAAAACAGTCTGCAAGTGTGAAGGATAGAAAACCAATCTTGTTATTCCCTGCTCTAACACATACAGTTGCTAATCATGTCCCTGTGATTGTGCATAAAACAGCTCCAGCAGCAATACAACACGTAATTACATGCAAAAAAAAAAAAAGGCTTAGCTAAAAGACTAATCATGCTGAGCTGTTATGTTCTAATAAAAATAAAAGAGGATTGATTTCCACCAGATTCAAATGTTTCACTTGAGTGCTTGTGCGTATTTTCTCCCCACCACCAGGCATTTAAGCAGACACCCCTCAGATGCTGCCAAGTAGGTATCAATAGATACACCTACACAGGGCCTACACCAAACACACTCTGGTTTTTCCACCAAACACACTTTGCAGTATTTTTGTAGAAATATTTGATATGCAAGATTTCAGAGAGCTCAATACTCAGAGGTGCTGACCAAACAGTCCACTATCACATCTCTGCTGAGGACACTGTAACTACTTGGGCAGTGTGTTCCCTAGATCCCAATGAACCTGAAGGAACTACAGCACACTTGCTGAGAAAGATTTCAACTGGACACATCCGTGCTCTCCAGACTGAGACAGGACCAGACAGTGTTGCTCTCAATTTATGCACGTTTTTGTTGAACTGCTTCCAGATATTTTCATTTCAACAAGTAAAAGATGCTTTATATAACATACTCTACATTTTAACTAGTATCAGTTTTGGCACACATCAGAATCATCATTATCTCACTTTACACTCACTCTTTTTGACCTGTATTTACTTCTGCACACTCAGCTGGCCATTCACATTGCACGCACTGGCAATTTTAAAATGCCAGTTACAGACATTTTGACCTTTCTTTTGTAGAGAGCAGAGAGTCTAAACAGATAACATGAAATACACTAACAGTATTTTATCTTCAGGTCTTTGTAATGACCAGTAATTAAATATATTACAAAGTAAGGAAAAAGTATTCCTTGATAGGATTTTCCTCTAGAGATCATGGGCTTTTCTTTTATGAATGCAAGTGATTTCTTATATGATTAAATAAACAGCAAAACAATGCATTGGTTACTATAGAAAAATAGTGCTTTCATGAACTTTGCTTCAAACGAATCTTTATTTTCACTTCAATAAACTTCTTAACTGGTTTCATACCCAAAATTTAAACTCCTTCGAGCATTTGATGTCACACTAATCCTATCTGTGGATGGACTTGGGATCACATGGCGTCCTGGAGACATTTTCTTTACTTCCCAGGCCAGTGAAGTAGGTCTGCAAATCCAGGAAAGAAAAGTTTAAAAATACAATTCACAATAACTTTTCCTCTATCACCTTAAAGCAAAACCAGAACTGACAAACGCTCAAAGTGTTAACGAATCCTTCTGAATTTAATCATTCATCATAGCAATTGTTTCTACACCAAGTCCAAACCCTATCAGCCAGACCCATATCAAAAATAATGCCTCTTCTCAAGACTACAATGTTTATTTCAAACTCCAGTGTAGAACAAAGCGTCACACCAGCCATTTAAAAGGAAAGGATCAGGGTAGGACTGGAAACATCCTCTAGTTCTAAGTGACAGTGAGAATGCACATAAAATGACCTCACACCATTTTGTTGAAAAGGAAAATTGGTTCTATTTGCTGAATCTCTGCTAGAAAATGAAGTTTACTGTGAACTTTACTCTCTCTGTAGATTAAAAAAAATATAAATCTAATTACCTGCTTTGAGCATCAGCTTTTTCTAGCTTCTCCTGTAGCTGTATCCAATCAATCAATGCTTTGAAGTCCCTTACATAGTTATCAAGCATCATCAGGACTTCCTGAAAAGCAACCATCACATCAATCTTCCTATTTAAAAAACAATCCCCCACCCCAATGAAGAAACTGAAAAGAAAGAAGGACATTTGTTATTCTGTAGCTTTCTCATTAAAAATAAACCCAAGACAATCCCTGAAAACAAGAAGGCCCAGATAATTAAGATATTTATGTGAACAATCATTAAAACATTTCTCCTGAAAAAAAGGTGCACATTTTCCAAGATCTGTGTGAGCATCAGTGTGTAAGGACGAAATGGCAATACTTGCAAGAAAATAATTCTTAACACACATATGAATACCTGTTTCATTATTTATGGTTTTTTTGGTCAGAGTTATCTTTTAAAACATGCTAGACATACATCACCAAGTAAACAAAACTGTACAAAACCTAACAGGTCTGTGAAAGACTAATAATGTCACAATCTGTTTGTGACACAAAAGTATACAAAACTACACAAGGGCAACAGCATCAGAACCTGGGTAGGATTAAACACACACTGTCAAAAACTATGTGGGCATGCTGGAGATTTACTCAGAATATGCAAAATCTTAATGAAGTAGTTTGAATCTGGAACTACATTTTGGTCTCAAATAAAATTAACTGATACAAAAGGACACATAAAATTAACTTCACATCAGGAAGAAAGTCATAGACAAAATGGCAGTGGCTGAAGAAACTTGTTTCTGATTAAAATATCCTTAACTATGAGAAAGTGTTGAGTGGGTCTACTGATATCCAGCTGGCACAAATGTACAGATGTAGTACCTATAGTAAGGTCAGATTACATCCAGAAACAATGAAAAATTCAAGGTAAGTTGCCTTTACTCAGCTAACGGCACCATTTTTTCACTGCAAAGCAGAGCAAAACACAATATAATGGAACTCTCAGTTGTGTTCCCTGAGCGAACTACAGTTATCTACTGCCACTGGTAAGGAAAGGAGCAATTCTTTATCATGCAGCAAGATAGGAAATCACTTGTATTCCACATTTAAACTCAAAAATCATTGATTGAACATGACAAAACACACACAGACATAAGGCACCTCCTCAGCAAAGCTGATCACCAACAAAGTACATGAATGCCTTTCTAAGGGAGAGAGTTCGAGCTCACATCAGTCAGAAAGAGCAGCTTTCATAACTACTCCTTCTGGGACAAGAAAAATGTGGCGTGTACTCTGTCATGACAGTGTGCTGAAAATAATCAAAATCCATGAAGGAAGCTTGAATTCTATGAAACTTAAATGAGCTTCACATGCATAATGTAAAGTACAGACATAATTTTATGGTATAAGGAAAAACACTAATGACAAAATGTTGCTGTTTCACAAGTTCTTTACTATGCCAAAGTCATTCCTGCTGGTAATAGGATAAATTTTCTGCTCAAAGCAAATAACTACTACTTAGAAATCTGGGGAACAATTACAAATGAGAAGGTATTGGTTCTTAAGTGCATAACTACAAATTTTAACAGTAAAACCTTTGACACCAAAAACATTACAAACACTCTCCTACAGTCCAGGTAACTAATGCACGTTTTTGTAACATCATTTCCCATACATCTTTACTTTTGATTGTCCTTTTAACAGAAAAAGGACCTCTAATGGATGCAAAATGCTTTTTCATGTAAAATCATACTGATTAATATTCATTTCGTTTAATCCTAACTTTGAAATTCAGCTTCAGTTTTGACATAAGTGTCCTTTTAACTACTCTTTATGGCATATACAGAGCATATGCTGGTTGCTGTAAAGGAGAAGTCACTACAAAGTCAGACACCAGGGAAATCAAACAGAATCCCACTGCTGATGCAAAAGTTGTTCTTTGTTTTGAAATATTCCCCAAAAAAAGCTAGCAGAACGCTTCCTTACAAAGCAGTTGGTTTACAGCACCAAAATAATTCTTAAGTAAAGTCTGCTACAAGAAATGAACAAGTGTTTCAGCCAGTTCTTTTTTTCAGTTTCACTAATAAAATTTTAGCTTTCTAATCCAATTCATGTCCACTTAGGTTAGCCCATACTAAGCTGGGCTGACTGTTACTAACAATGAGAGCATAGAAAGCAAAATTTAATTCTGAATCATTTACTTTTCAAGTCAGCCACTGACATATTCCTCACAAAAAAAAAAGAATTAATGTGAATATGAGTTATATTTCTGAAGTTAGCTGGCACAGGAAAAAAACCGCAATAAATGGCTTAACCTATTTTAAGGAATGTTTAGCTCTGCATTATCAGAAATGATCAGAGCAGACCCATGCAGCTGTAACCCGAGCCATGTTTTATGAACAAGGGAATACAAACAAGACAAGCAGCTGGAGCGGCCCCATACTCACTGATGCACATCTCTCTCCCTAAAGCTATGAGGGCCATTTTGTCAAGCAGGATGGAGCAGAACAAAAGTGGCTCTGAAAGCGCCGTTGCAGGCATGCAGATTACTCCATATAGATGTCCAGCTAAAATTACCAATTAGTTCCCCAATTGGCTGCAACGGCTTCGATTGGTTTGTAATGGACTCTGGGGCCGGCGCGCAGAGCAGGCCGGGCGGCGCCATCCCTTTGTCCTCTGACACACAATCCCGGCGGGGCTCCGCGCCCCCGGCATCGATCCCGCTCTGCCGCTCACCTACGGCACCGCCGGGAGCTCCGATACCCCGCGCTGCTGAGCCAGGGCAAACCTGCACCACTCGAGAAGCTGCTGACAAAAAGGAACCTTTATGGGCCAGACTGCGCATGGACTAGAGTCAGAACAATTTTATATCTCATTATTTCTCAAGGTCACATCCATCCCATACGATTCTTAAAGAGACAGTTCGAACTAAATAAGAAAGCAATACTGCTAAAAAACAACCCTTCAAAGAAAATCAGTGACATGAAACTCAAATCAGTCACAATACAACTCCTGCTACCTTCTCCTCTCTGTTCTTGTCAATTCTCTCATCAACAGTTCTGCATGTCTCTTTTTTTTGTCTTTCCTTCTTTTCTCCAGCTTTCACTCATTACTCTGGTTGTCATGTATTTATCTCAAAGTTGGACTTCTAGTTTCTTCAGCTGGGTGATCCTATTAATTACTTTGTAATCAACAAAGATCTTCAAGAGTAGCTACATCAGAACAATCCTCACTCAGGACTCGGGTCCTAGACAGGCCCATTGTAATCCTTCAGAACAGAAGTGCACTTTAGAAATCCCTTAACCACTTTGAAATGTCGTTTCATGCATTTATTCTCCCATTCTCAAACCAGGAAGCGGCAAACAGGGAGGTATGGAAGACTGTAGGGTTTTAAGGTTACTACAACCCAAAACAGTAGCACATGCATCAGAGAAATTAACTCAGTCACCACACCTGCACTTTACTTGTTGTCCAAGCTAGAAATATGGATTCTGTTTTACAAACCATGCCTACTTTATGCTGTTTCATTATCTGTACTGAATATTTCAATTTATGTATTTACCAAAATAAACTCCATTTCTTTTTTTGTACTGGAGCATGCTTTTAGCACACAAACTAAGTTCCTTCTTTCTTTTTTTAAATGTATGTTCTCAAGTTTAACTGTTTCAGTAATCTGACAAAGTAAAATTGCTTCAAAAAATTCCTTGTAGCCTTTTCATACAGTTGAATTACAGATAATTAAAGCCAGCTCTGGGGTTGGTTCAACCAACATGATTTGGGAAAGGATGAAAGGAAGCCGCTCCTCTAGACAAAGGACTCTCCTCATACCAACTTCAGTACAGGGCAAATAATATTTTAAGAAAGCACATGGTCTCCTAAATCCAAGTGCTAAATTCACCATATCTGGCCTCAGTTGCTCCTCATTAATTCACCTACAACATGGCAGCCACAATCCACTACCTGACAAGGATATGCTCCAAAGGACCATAACCATTACCAAAGGAAAATTTCTCCGTAAGAATTAATGCAGTGCCATGTGCAGAGACACAAAATTTAAACATATATATATATATGTGTGTGTGTGTGTGTATATATATATATATATATGTATATGTATGTATGTATGTCTGATGCAAAGGATGGAGAGGCAGGAACAGGGATACCCAGACCGCCAACTAAAAGACATGCTGGCTTTTCAGAATAGATTACCATTTTGAAAGACCTCATCCCTTTTCAGCTGTAAGACTGAATGCTTGATCATGAACCCATTTTCCTGTCCTTCTCTGATGACTCATCTGCGGAAGATGACAACAATGAAAAAGTAAATGTCCAAAAAGAGGCAGCAGGAATGCTCACAGAGATTTTCACTGAGCATGGACTGCCACAATACAGCCACAGGTTATTTATTTAGGAAGATATAAACATACTCTAAGTAAATATCCCCAAATTTGGAACTAGAAGGTGTGTTTTTGTGAGCGTCAAGCGGCAGCCTTGGACACTTCTGCCATACTCCAGCTGTGGAACTGGCTGTCCTAAACACCAGCAATGGATCACCTGCATGAGCAGGGGTCTCAGTCTGCACAGAGAGAGTGAAATCAGTAGAATTTGCATGGCCAGGCCCAAAAGCAGCCCTCAGAGAGGCTCCCCTCTGCTTCTGGGAGGCCTCAATCAACACAAACTCTCTCACAGACATCCCCCAACCAAAAGGCCTTCACTAAAGTTGATTCAGTTGGTTCTTTCGCAGAGGAGCATTGTGCAACATGTCTAAGCTTTTAAGTGAAAGTCTTTACCCACCTCTTCACCTTGTGCTGTCTGTGAGAAGCAGAACAACAGAACTTCACTGCTGAATTTTCCATTTCGTAAGAGGGAATAAGAATCTCAAGCAAAATTAAACTGTTTTCACTGAACCAGGCTGATGTAAGAATGTATCTGTAAGCTTTAGAAACAAGACAGAATCTACCCTGGCCAAAACCTTCCAGAAATACACCAGTAACTACTGTTAGGTGAAAAGACAAGAGATTGTACAAGCTTTAAGTAATGCTAAACAGCAATATAAAAAGAAAATAGAACAAAATTTTTACATGATAAAATTCAGCTTTTTTAAAAGGAAAAGAACAGCTGAAGCTGGTAATTCATCCTAGAAGAAAAAAACCTCCAACATTAAATTAAAGGTAGTTTGATATTCTTCTATACTTGCTGCATCATTAGTTGCCAGAGCCAGTTGCTCAAACCCTATCAATAAAGGATTTACGTGTGTAGTGTTTCTTTTTTACATATACACACACACATATGTAAATACAAATTCAGTTGCTGAGACACCTGAAAACACCATAGAAGAATAGCAGCTGAAGACATCTGTTGCATTAACCAGAATTGACAACAGAATTTGCCTTCATCCATCTACAAATCTTTTGCTCTTAATTCCTTTTATCATACAGCAAGAGATTTAAAGGCATTACTATTTCTACTCTGCCTACACTTGTCACCCAAACCTAGAAAACAGTAGGTAAAACATTCATACAAATGTTAGACACAGAGAAACCTAGCTAATATATAGAATATCCATAAAAACTGCATTTTCAAATGTTGAAGGTTACAGCCAAATCTACTAGGATGTATCTAATCTTTTATCACTATTGCACAAACTAATTTACGTGCAGTAAGATTATGCTTAAACTGGAGAACTCTTATTTCAGAAATAATTCAACCACGTTCATTATGCCTTTACATACAAAGCATCCAAGCCCTATCTATATATCTACATACATGATTTGAGAGTTCTCAATTCCAAATCAATAGCAGATACCAACTTCAGCAGAGCCCAAAGCTGAGAGAAAATACACACAAGCACTGATCCTCTTACACACATTCCCACTGTTTGGATCCTCACCACAACCCTTCCGTCTGCAGTTTCAACCACAAAGAGCCACCAGAGCCCTTTCCCATTGGGGAGCATCAAACATCTTCAGTGACAACGCAATCGATAAAACTATAACAATTTGTAAGGATACGGGAGAGCAAAAGGCACAAAATACCAAAACACACCCCAACTAACATTTTATACCAGTTTAAGCAGAAGGTTTAAAATGCCAGAAGTTGTCACATTTCATTTTTACACGGGTCTTCTTATAACACAACCTTTATGCAACTAAAATGTTTAAATGGAACAGCACATGTCCACCTGACCAAGGCAGAAGTTTAATAAGTCAAAATTAAGGAAGTTTTTGATAACATGAATTTATCCTAATTGAAAGGATTTTTCAAAATACCACTTGAAAAAAAAAAAATGAAGGAAAGGTTAGCAGTGGGACCATTTTGGTTTCTTATTTATTATTATTTCCCTGTGTCCAGCAGTCAAAATGGTACAAACTGGGCTATGTCTGTCAAAACCACCATAAAATAATGACAAACAATAGAATTTACAGAAGAGAAACATTATTAGCAAAAATAATTTACAAGACTTAACAGTTTTACACTTCATATCTTAATTAACAGACACAATAGTAATTTATCAAAAGAATAATCATCTTTTAAAAGTAACCTGTAAAAGAAAATCCCACAGACAAAGGACCACAGCACAAATATTCCAGCTGCTCAGGTAAGGCACACTTCTGTGCTGAGAAAAAAGTTCTTTTAAAAGGGAAGAGTAACGTGAACATTGCAGAAGTTTCACGACACTTGACATTGGACTGCCCTGTTTGCTCATTTTTGGTTTTGTTCACCTATGTTTTGCAAACAAGTAACCTGATCCACACAAATACATACATCATTGTCAGGAGTCTGCTAAAATGAAGACTTTTCACTCGGGCTACATAGTATCCCCCTCCAAAAGCAGATCAAGTAGCCCGATTAAAATGTTGAATTATATCTAACCTCAAGCTATGTGATAATGATACAAATATGCTTCTGAGTTTTCAGTCACAAAAGTTTAAAATGCTAATTACAATGCAAGGCTGGCTGGCTTTCTTAAACCAAAAAATCCTACAGAGAAGTTCCCTGAGCAGGAAGACAGCTCAGTACCAAAAAGTTAAATTGTGTTAGACCAACCAGCAATTTGGAAGCCTCTGAGCTACTGTTCAGTTCTCAAAGCTGCTTCCAATGAAATGTATTTGTACGCTAATCTCAAAGGCAATTTGGCCATGTCTGATTACAGCAGAGAATGAGATGCATAGGATAATAAAAAAGTTTACTTAAACTGATACATGAATTTTTTTACAGTGATTAGATAATCATTTCCAGAATGTGTTGAGTTTTCAGCCATGTTTAATATGAAAACAAAGTCATATCTTTAACATTTTTTTCTAATGTATTCTGACTTCTCTTAATGCTTGCGATAAATTCAATTTCCAAAGCATGAGTGATTTTTATTAAATGACAAGGGTATTTCTACAGATCTACTAGAAAATCACAATAAAATGTGAACCAGATGCACAAGCTATTACAAACCCAGGTTATTTGAAACTGGGAAGTGTCTTACGGTGACATCTCAACCAGACATTGCTTACACTCGACTACCAATCATTTTCTTAACAAAGGGAGAATGAGAAGAGTGATAACTATCACTGCAGAAAGGGAGCAGTGTGTAATTAAGCCACTTAACAGGAAGCAAATGAACATGAAAAAGGCTGAACTGCAACAGTGCCACCTACAGTAAAGGACATGACCAGGCAAAGGAAATCAATCAGTGTTCAGACAGAAGAGTAACAAAATCAAAGCTCAAAAAACGAAATGTGATTTCAGCAAAAAACTGAGCTCTAATAATATCATGTACAACTTTTTGTTTTTTATACACTTCAAAAGTTAGTCCCTGCTCAAGACGAAAGCATTCTCATAAATATGAGTACGTACACCCTCAGATTTCCTATTTAAAAGCCTACACAAAATACAAATGAAAAAGTAACATGTTTCTGAAGTTCTAATTCCTCATTTATCTTTTTTGTAAAATATAAAAAAAGCCAGACAGAAGCCAGATAGGCAAAGAACAGCTGAAGCCTTACCTTGCATTCCACCACACTCTGATCTGATTCACATGTGACATAGATTTCATCAACTGCACGCCGGAGATTGTCAAAGAGAAATGCCCAGTACCGAGCCCGCAGATCCACCTTTCGAGGCTGCCTTGTTTTGGTGGGGCTTTTGTCAAAGTTTTTATCTCCAGCTCCTGCTGCTGTTAATTTACAGTCTAAGGTAGTGTTCTGAAAACAAGAAGGTACAAGGGAAAAGGAGAACAACAAACAGAATTATGGTAAGGAGTTGAGTTTCTGTGCAACACACCTTTCATCAACATATTGAAACACCTGTAAACAAGAACTTCTTCACTAAAGAAGACATCATTGCACTAACTTGAGTTTTTTAGAACACACTTCCTTAAATATAGGCAGCGCTTATGTTCAACTAGATTCTGTTTCTTTTACATTTATAATATTTTCATTCCACAATAGTACGAGATACTCTGCCTCTCAGCACACTGGAAAGTTACATTTTCTAATTACATATCCTGTATTACTTATTCTGACAGGTGTGTATATCCAGAGGTGAAAACAGCATTTCACTAATAAACATACCAGCGATATTCCACCAGAAGGAAATTCTATTACCAAGACATTACATATGACATGATTGTTTTAAAACCCTCATGCTAACATGTGTTAATGCCAGTGAAATGCTGATGTGGCTCACCCTAAAACACAGACTCAACTGACCCAGTCCTGCTTTGCTGCACAGATGCAGGGGACAGCCAACATGCTAAATGGGATGGGATATTCCAAAGGATTCTGAAGCACACTTATTTGTCTAAAAATACCAAATCACCACTTGGTCCCATGACACTGCCCTTATTAAACCTGAAATTCTCTCCAACAAAACAAGCAGTAAAGTCCTGTTACCATAAGCTTGTCCATTACATAGCCAGTGGACAAGCACCCCCAATAAACCCCAAGTGACACCCAACTGTGTGCTACTTGGTGATGGAGGTATTAGCTACATGTTAAAGTAGTCTGGTTTGGGTTGGCTTTTTTTCATTAATATATTTATTTTAATAGCACCTTTAATGTAGTTTTGATGCACTGGTCCACTGTGGCATATATCTCCAGCAAATCAATTCTTACTGGAGCACTCTTGTAGGGATTAAAATCCCATTCTAAATGCTCTACTTTGGTGATTGAAAAAGAAAAATCAAAACAGACACCACACATAACAGTACACAGTGTTTATAATTAGACTAATTAGACTAATTACACTAATTAGAAATAGTGTAATTTTCAAAACAATTGGCTGGGATTCAAGCCTTTTTGTCCTCTACCACACATCATTAAACAAATTCCACTTTGCAATTAGGGAGGGAGACACAGTGTTGTCAGAATGGTTATGCTATCACCTGCGTTTGTGGTGAGATGCTAATTTTTCTGTAAGAAGCAGAAGAATGGGCACCTGATTTACTACAATCACACCAACATCTCTGCTACCCTTACATATATCTCCAAGTGCTGCAAGTGTACTCCAGATGAACCCCAGCTAATGTATGCACGAGAGCCATGTTCAGAAAGATGCATGGCATAAACAACCGATGAACAGCAATTTCAGAAGGGTTTCATATTTTTTCTTCCATGACATAAGTCACCTCTTAACAAACTGCTGGGAGAAAAGATGCTCCTTAGCTGAGGCCTTGTATAAAAACATTTAAAGCAAAGCTTATATACTGGCTAATTTATAGCTCCTTGAAACTACAGTTTATAATGATACAAACACAACTACAGAATCATAAATAGCTACATTAAAATAACAGAGCTACCTGTTGCTGCCTGTATTTATAAGATGTGACCTTAGGAAAGTGATTAGGTTTACAGTCATTCAGCTAATACTGTTGATATAAAGGATCAGCTGTTTTGGGATGAGAAATGTGCATAATTCCCACTATTTGAAAGATAAGTTTTCAAACCCATCTTTAAAAGACAATGTCATAGAATATGTTTTGATATTTAGCAATAAATACTATCCATCTGCTCTATTTGGTGTCCATTTATCTTCTCTCTTATATGTCAGCAATACTTTAATGAGGAAAACACCATGTGTAGGTTCTGCAAGTCATAGCAGTTCCATTCTTACCCTGTAAGCAGATTTTCAGGGTCTCAGTAAAACCTAAGCAACATTTACAGCAACACACGTTCCAGCAGAACACCTCTGAAAGGATGAAACCCTCTAAACCACCTGATTTCTTGTAAACACTATCACACAAGTAGGTAAGCATTAAGTTGGTGGTTTGTTATTAGAAATAATATTTTAACTTGCAGTGATAGTTCAAATATTCAACTGCAGAAGATGAAAAGCTTATGTGCCTTTTAAGTTAACAAACATGGGAATACCCCTTCTTACATCCCAAGTAACCCAGCATGGATGATGAAGGTGACTTAAAACTGAATCTCTCTTGGTGTTTTTGAATTTATTTTTTTTCCCGCTAATAGTTTCAGTAACTTGCCTTGGACTTCTGGAAAGTATGCAATGTATATTTATACTCTCAGGATGCCAAAGTTTATTGAATGTGTATTTGCCAGCACCCTACTGAAAGGAAGATGAGGTTGATAAGATCATATGAAACAGCTCTTGCAAGTTTATTTTCTTGAGATTAGTGGCCCATTTACATGTAAAGGAAAATTAAAAGTGAAAGCTCAACAAAACTAAGCCAAAAAAGCCACCAATTACAGCAGTATCCAGTGTCTGAAAAGCAGTAGAAATAAAGGTGCTGAATGCCAATTTGGGATGCCAAGATGCACAGACACTTAGCAATCCATTTCAAACCTTAACTGAATCCACCAGGAATGCACTGTGTCAACAAGAGCTTTAGTACAGCAATCCCACACAGAGCCACTGAGTAGCAACCAAGCGTTCTCCTGAAAACGCAGTATTCACATAATCCCCAAATTAGACAGAACCCAAACCGTGCAGCACATGGTTCTCACACCCTCAGTATTCCGAGGGCAAACCCTTACAGGGAGCCCCAACTACATCACTAACACCCCACCCTCATAGACCAAGAGAACCAGGACACACAGTGTCTGTAACGTATCAGTGTGTGAAGAGAGAACACAAGGCTAATAGGTGGCAAACTAATCCAGGTAAATAACATGTCTATGTTTTAAAGATGCAAAAACCTAAGGAAGCAGAACATTTTTTCTTTTTTGAAAAATAACATCTTCCATATGCTTTATTACCAAATTCTGACAGGCTGCCTCAAAATACTAAATGGCTAAAGCTGTACTAATGGCTAAATCCATAAATCAAAGAAAAACAGCAGTCAAAAACATTAAACATAAGGAAAGATTGAGGTATTACTTTATTAATGTAATAAAGATTGTCATTCACAGAGAAAAAAAGCCCAAATAAAAATAGGAGCGGTTTCTTCTTTACAATTCTCACTCAGACTGGCTTTCCAGTCATGGAAATTTTACTCACCTGGACTTTTTTCCAAAATAAGATATACTGACTTGAGCCACTAACACATGAGGTTGAGACATTTCCTTAAATTAGCAATTGGGGGAAAAGGCAGCCCTTGTATAAGCAGCATGCTTATAGGAAGAATATCCTATATCATTTTATTGAACAGCACTTTCCTTAAAATAACTTTAATGCCCGTAAGTCATGAGTGCAGAGGCTGGGAAGTGCCAAAAGGAAAGGCTGAGGCAGATAACCTAAATTCTGGCAATTTTAATTTCTGAACACTTGACCTTTAAACTTATATGCTTTAAAAATACAATGTATGCATAGTTTTAGAGAAGCATTAATCAGCCAATAATACATCAGTGATCTCACAGAAAAACATTGTTATGTCATCAATTTTATGTCATAATAAAAAATGAGCAGATACCTGTTTTGCAGTCTTGTGTGTTCCTTGAGTCACCCTTTTTGTTTTTCCACCAGATTGCCACTTCGATTTTCCTGTGGGAGAAGCAACTGTTTTAATCAACAATAACGATTTTAATTAAATAGAGCACCCTAGAATGCATATATCTCATCTTGCAATGTACTGAGAGGGGCACAGTTTCTGATTTAAGAGGTTTGGCAAATTTTATATTCTAAATATATATCCCACTGTTCAGAACATGGATAATGCCAGAAAACACTGGAAAATGAAAAAAATACAAGAAAGGCAAGACATACAGACTTCATTAAACAAAGGCAAAGCAGCTTTAAGTTCTCAGTGCCTCTAAAGATCATATCATTACAATCTACATGTCAAATACAATACTAGTTTTCTATATAAATTTTTAGAAGCCTCCTTTTGAATGACTGCTCAATCAGCTATTACAGAATTAAAACAAGAAATATATTTGTTAGGAAAACCAAATGTGATGGTTTAGTTTTTCTGGAACTGTTCTGCCAAGAAAGATGGGAAAAACCAGAACCTAGGTCAGGATTTAGTTCATCAACATTTAGGGAGCCAAAGGAAGAGAAAAACATTCACAGAACACAAGTCAGTCTCCTTAAGATGTGAAATGCCTTCACAAACGTACCTGTCTTCCTCCATTGCTTATAAAAAGTGACTTTAGCAACTATGCTTCCAAAATCAGTTTAAATCCCCCCAGTCAGAAAGGGCGAGTCCAGGTCTCAGTGCTGTGGTGGTGGCAGTTATCTTTGCATATAAATAGATTTAGAGTTATCTTTGCATAGAAATATCTGTGCTAGCCTAGACCAACCTGATCTGTTTGCACTTAATCTTTAAGATTTGCTATGGGGTAATGTAAAAAAATTTATTCCTCCAAGTATCTAACTTGCACAACACGAAAATCATAGGATCCAATTACCAAAAATGTAAGCAAGCTAAGACAAAACAGTAACTATGGAAAGAGTTTTCTCTAGCACAGATTACATCCAAATAGAAGTTTCAAGATTATTTAGCTGGATGAAGCCAAGCAAATCAATGCATTAGTTGAATACAGTCCTCTCTAGACCATGGAGACCATTCTTGAATTTCAGAATTGTCCAGTTGAGTTTTTAACAGTTCTGAGGCCAAATTCCCAAACACAGCCCAGCTGTTTTACATTGCTCTGGTTATGTAAAGCAGCTGCAAACCTGTCTAAATCAAGCAGTTGTACAGCTGGTTTGCACAGCTGGTTTGTATCACTGGCTATTCCAAGCAACAAGGCTTTAAATTTAAAACAAATTAAAAATTATTTGCTTGATAATTCATTTTTAAAATGCTACATTAGCCAAAAAACAGGTATCAACTAATATATTGAACTCAATTTAGCAGCATTCAGGGAAAAAAAAATCATTCAGCTACTGCATGGATAAAATCTTCAGAGTCACTAAAAAGCTTAAACTGGGGAATAGTTCTATGGCAGACTTCTGATAACTGAAGTATTTCAATCACCAAAGCCTCTCCTCTGCTGTGATCTACAATGCAAAGACAAGGTTTTGAAGGCAATGGTATACAGGACTTGCACAGTGAAAAGGTTTGCAATAAATATGGGTACATTAAAATAAAAAAGGGGCAGATGAACACATCAAGTTGCAGACTCTTTAGATTCTATAAAATCTGGAATAACAATCCATCATCTAAGATCTGTGAAATCTCTGAACAAGTCCCTTCTAAAGACAAAAGCAAGTTTCCAGGACTTCCTATATGGGACAGAAATTTAGATGCAAATAGCAGGTTTTGCAAATTTAATATAGTGTGGGGAAAGGACTAACTTTTTCTTAAGGTGTATAGGCCAGAAAACTTTGCATTTCAGCAGCAGCCACATTTTCAAGCTTTCTTACTCCTTTTCTTACAATAATGGCTGTGGTTACTAGACGGTATCTTCCTTTCTCCTTTTGTCCTATACTCCCAAGCAAGTGACAGCACTGCTCAGTGGCTGTTTGTATGTTCAGGGGTGACTGGTGTGTAACTACACCATGCTGGCATTGCTACAAGATGCACAGACCTCAGTGACACCTGAAGGGCATCCCCTGCTAGCAATTTACTAAATTGTAAGGAGAGAACAACAGTGACCCAAGAAGATCGTCTCCTTTAGCTATTAAGTTGCCCATGTGAAATATATGAAGTATCAAAGTTTTGCAGCATTTGAGGAGCTACAGCCATATTTTACACTGGAAGTCCATTTCCTTCCTGTCTGGTGATTAAATATGAAGCACACAGGGTTTATGATTTGTGAAGACTTCCTGTCAAAAAGCTGAGGTGCCAATATGTACCAAAAAACCCCACTGACAACTTACTTTCAAAAGCTATCTTTTACCTAACAATCTCAACAACCATCCCACTCATCTCTCTTTTTGGATATTTTTACTGGAATGGGAAATGTGGGAATTGCCTTTAAATTTAGTTCTTAATTGCAATCTTCATTTCTGTCCTGGGTATGGCAGAGATCAACTGCACACATTGTTTCAGCATCTTTGACACAGTTCATCATCACACCCTCAGCAGGAATGATAATTTTCAACTGAGGAAGCATGCTGAAGTTTCTAATCCTACTATGAACCATATCTTTTTACAGGTTTGTAGAGCAGCAGCAGATGCTATTTTTCTAACTGTACAATGCTAAGGATCTGGAGAAATTATTGCCTTCAAGCATGGATACAACCAAAATTCTCCACGTTTTTCCACCTCCAGATTGAATTTCAGCAATATATTTTGCACAAAATTACCTTAATAAATTACTGTCACTGTCTCAGCCGGAATATAATGGCCCTGTATTCACCTACCAGCACCAGACTGGCTTCCCATTCATTCCAGTGAAATTCAAGGTTTGAAACTTATGAGCTCTAAAGAATTGCCTTCACACTACATTCTGCCAGCTCCCATCAGACCAGTGCTGCAAGGGCTCACACACAATGTGTGCAGTCAGGGCTCTCACAATTCCTCACATGGCCAAAGAGAGCCAAGTTTCACGACTTTGATCACATCCCACAAAACCTATTTACTGCAGCAGGCTCATTCTAAAACAGTGGAATATGCTGCAGGCTCCCCAAAGTGTGCCAGGTACCTTTCAACCAATAAAATATGTTTCCTTACCCTGAAATGCTTAATCTGCAAATGAATTCTATACGGCAAGAGCCCAGGTGATTTTAAACAAATAGGAAATAAGAAGGGAACAGTCACAAATACAAGATTTTCCAATTTTTCTACACATCTCAAAGTTCCAAAGGTATTTTACCATCTATCAACATTTCAATGTCAAGCCTCTGCAATTTTTTAACTGTTGCTAATACCATAGCTAAGATTTTGTAATAAAATTTGTGTGTAGTTGCTTATCTGCATTCAGTGCCTCAAATTTCATTCTAAGCATGTGAAATAATTACAAACGAAAGAATTCTGAAACCCTCCCTTGGAACGATCTCAGCTTTCCAAGGTGGGCAAAAGCAACATGACTGCAACTGGTGACTGGTGGCTGTAGGTTTGGAATGCAAATTCCATTCTGGAGACAGAATACCAGAATAGTGAATTTTTCACAGTTTTAAGACTCCTTCTAAGACACCAAGTCAGCGATAGTGTTGACTAGTTTATCCAACACAATCTGCTGTGTACTACTGAATTCTGTGAAGGAGTATTTGAATTTCAATGGTTGAAAAGTGTAAACAGTCACTCTCTCTTCTAGATCATTACCACTGTGGCTGGGACTGTCACGCCATTGATCTGCATTCATAATTAGAATTTCAGATCTGACATAACTGGGGTGTACACTGCTCCAAAACACACAACAGGCGTATCACCTGCCATCCCAGAAATCTCTTTGCTTTTTAAGGAAATATTGCTTACGAGCAGGAACTATATATTTACAGCATGGAGTCAGAAGGTTTTGATTTCTCTTTTACCCATGTATGCTATATAAAATACACAAGTGTTTCGGAGCAAGAGTTAAATGGGAAGAACACAAGCACACAAATTTTAAAGGAAATAGAAAAAGGATACAAATGGAAAAGATGAATTCAGCATTTTAATTAATCAACCCTCTATAACACTACTCCAGTAATAAAAAATGCTCATACCTTGCCTGTGTCTGGAAAAAGAAATAAATCACATTATAAGTAACAGTATATAATTTAAAATGTTAAATCACACACAGGTGCTGCCAAATCAATACCTCTGAACATTACAAGTAGAAGAAACTGCCACCCAAAGACAAAATTCTGCTCTGTACAGAGGAGTGGCAGGATTGGTGCAGGCACCCTGAACCTTTGGCCTGATTTACACAAACCTCAAACGAGTTAGAACCGTCCTAATTCATAATATCGCTGTATCATCCCTCAGGGACACAGCACGTACGGGAAGATCAGCATAAAATGAACCAGAGCTCAGTGACACCAACACAAACATCCTCCATGCCAGGCAAGGGTCAAGAGATAAAGGATCTGGCTCTGCCAGGCTTTCACTAACCACAAGTTTCACAGGGAAATTTTCCATCAGGCAATAATCATCAGATCCTTTGCCTTATGCAAAAAGGTCAGCCAATACTTCAATTTTAAGAAATTTTAACAAGAAAGCTCCACTGACAAGGTTTAAAAATTACAATGGGGCTAACAGGACCAAAAGAAGGAAATGAATACAGCTACTTGGATTTTAATTACTGTACATAACTACTGTTTAATGAAAGCTAAAAATTCCCTTTTACATTTATCATGGTTTAGCAGAAATTGTTAGAGCAAACATTCATCTACAAATCACAGTCATTTTTAAAGAAAAAGTTTTAGAGTTTCTAAAATAATATTACAAGCAAGGTAGTATTAAAAAAACCCAGACTCTTTAAACAGAAAGTGAAGCAAACCAAAAGTTGCTCAAAAATACTGCTAGAAAAACACTGCATGTTCCTTTACCACACACTCATTCATATCACTACCTTCCCCAGAAGAGTAATTTGGAATCTGGAAATACTTTGGGCCCCAATTCTATTCTGCTTGAAGACAGTTTAAACTTTGCATCAGACATAGGGTTAATTATCTTGCAATTTAAGATGTAACATTTCTTAGAAATATCTTTTCCACTGGCAGAATCACAGAACAGCTGAGGTTGGAAAGAACCTCTAGAGATCATTTAGCTCAACGTCCAGGCTATCCAGGACTGTGTCCAGGGAGGTTTTGAGCATCTCCAAGGAAGATGATGCCCACAGTTTTCCTAGGCACTGGTTCCATGTTCAGCCACCTTCATAGCATAAAAAAATTTACTTTTAGACACTCAAAAGCTGCAGCACCTGGACAGGGACATGCGAGCTACAAAAATACTTGAGATGAAGGCCTCAAAAACAGCATTCAGACATCTGGAACAGCTTGACTAGGATAAAAATAAAAGTCAGTTCCTGGCTCCTTAAGTCATCATACCACAAGAGAGTATTACAACAGTAACAAAACTGTTCTGAGGACTTGTATTACTGCATGCTGTCCCCACATATCCCCTTCTTTAGAGATTCTTCATTGGCATTTACCAAAGCTGAAGTGATCCCAAAAGAAACTTCCAAACTTCTTTGTTTTAGAACACAGAGAGCAATTTGTTAGATTGTTCTAAGTCAGCTCTACAATTTTGAATTCCCAAGTTACAAGAGATCACTTTAGGACATAGTTGTGTTACACAACTATCTTGATAATATCAGCAGAAGAAAACAGTCTTAGATGTTACTTGCGGACAAATTAAAGCAGTTTTTAATCTGTGACTGGAAGGTTTTATAAAGTGATCCGCCAACTGAAAAGGCACACTTTGGAAAAAAACTTCTAAATTATACTGTGTATGCTAAACAGAACCTTTTTTAATAGAGAAATTCTATGTAAGAAAAATGTTTCCAGATGAGCAACTCCAGCTGACAGAGGAACGGACAGTGCAAAGATCTGGTGGAAGACTGTTAAACACATACCATCATCTTCCTTGTTTTCCAGTGGAACACTCCACGCAATCAGGTTCCTTGCTGTCCGTCCCTCTTCTGCCACTATTTTCCTCACTTTGTCATGGCTGTTAGAGCGTTGGAAAGAAGCCTGAAAACGAGAAATACATGGATGGGCAAACAAGAAAGAGAAATCTTTGGTTTGATATGTTAATTTCATCCAGTATATGGTTACACCATCCAAAGTGGGGTGCACAGGTGCTGAATTTTCCTAAAATATCTGAAAGAGGTGTATGCATCCATTTTCATCCCCATTTTTCTGCATATAAGTAGACTGATTCATCAACATGTCATGGGAGTTACTACCCAGCCCTCAACATGGGTATGTCTAGACCACATCACTTTCATTTAATTGCTTGCAAGCTGCTGGAGCATCACAGCAGACTTCACAAATGTTGTAACTACCTTGAGTCAATCAGAACTAATTATACAAGCTGCACAAGACCAAAATACATGTGTTAGTGACTGGTGAGAGCCTGGAGAAAGGCATGAGATTTATGGGAACCAGCTGAAACATGTATAAAAGCCCACCTCTCTCACTGAGAAGAACCTAGAAAGTATTTCCTGGCAACTGTGATGGGCTGTTACTACGAAGCTGCAACTACTCAAAGGCAGAATAAGAGACACTGGGGATGCACTTTATTTACCTAATAAACATATTTCTTTGCACTTGTGAAATGCACCATCACAAGACATTCGAAACTAAATACATTAAGAAGTATTTGTATCAACCGACAGATGGCAATCAGATAAAATCTTGCCTCTTGTACAAGCGTAGGAAAGTTAATCCTCAGAAAATAATTTGCAACAAAGCCAAACTATATATGGTAATGATAAACTTATGTACCACGATAGCACAAAACTGCTGACCATGTTAGCTTTAAACATTGTCAAACTTAACCCCAAAGAAGTTAAATAAACCTAAATATTATTTTAGGCACAAACAGACTGATTTCCTATAGGACTAATCAGGAGGTACATTTTTCCTCTTTTCATTCTTACCATCATATAACTCAAGCCTGCAACCACTTCTACATCTTTAGAAAGAAAATACAGTAAAATTACACTAAAAACAAATATAGCAGATGAGTGGCTAGAATTTATCAAGGCAGTAGGAAACAACACAAATGAGAAACTCCTTTTACTTTAATGCTAATATAATAGTTTTTAACTTGGGTTTCTCTCATCCAGATGTCTTCAATTGCCTGTTTGGAAGTCACAGTGTGCCATCTAGTGCTTCACAGACCTGCCCAGAGACATGACCAGGCAACACAACAGAAGAAAAAACATCACTGATGTATCAGCGAAGTTTTGGAAAACCTAATCCAATAAATAGAGCAAATTACATACATTGGCCCAAAGTAAGCAAAATAAAGCACATAAAAGCCCCAGAATGTGTACTGAACTGGCTCTAGTCTATCCTTCTTCTATAGAACTAATTGCCTATTCTTGCTAGGAATTTTTAGTAAGAGTGACCATTTCTGCTGCAGCAAGTTTGGTTTGGGTTTTTAATCCCTTGTTGCTTCATGACATGAGTGTAAAACCTTGCATTAGTCCACAACAAAAGAACTTCCTAAATTACTTATTTTTACAGAAGCCAGAAAGGCTTAACAGGAAACAGTAAGTATCTCAACATGACATTTCAAGGTATTTTGTATAATGAAACTAGAGCCTAACTTAAAATTCTCATCTCTGTAACTTGGACATCAGTCAAAAGAAACCAACAAACCCTTGAGGGAGGCCCAACAGGAGTTAGCAATGAGGAAGTGCACAGCCACCGAGAAGTGAAAACTGTGCCAAAGGCCATAGTGGGTATGAAAAGCCTCTTCATTTGACAAGAGTTAGGTGTCCAAGTGACATGATACTGATACTTGGTTTTTGACTGCTCCCTCAACCTGAATCCCTGCTTTTTGCTACTCAATTATCCAAAGAAGTTACCTTCTGCAATGTGCTCTGGATACAATTATCCCTTAGGCCAAAGGAGTGACCAGAAACAATTCAGCCTTAAATAGCAGATGTTTGTTAATTAGTCTGTACTGCTTCTTTCCAAGGCTATAAATACTACAGGACCTTTTATGAAGCTTCTTTTTTGAATGATGTTCATATATATAAATACATTGATGTAAACAAACCCACCAGTTTCATCCACTGCATTGCCAAAGAAAATGAACTCAGCTCTAACTGCAGCTCCTTCTAAGAACACCACACTCTTAAGTGTAACCAAACATTAAGGTCTTGCACTACAGCACAGGTTGGATGAAAGCAGTTTAAAATGGGAATCAGCTGAAAAAGAATGAACGCAAAAAAACCAATATACTAACACAACTAGAAATTATGCAAAACAGAAGAAACACTCAAATTTACTCTACAGTAAAATTCCTTTTAGAAGGTTTCTCTCCATAGTGTTAATGAATGGAATGTAGTAAGCTCCTATACTTTCATAGAAGGTACAAATGAACCATTTATGAATGAATCCCAACATGAAAAATTAGTTTTTCTTGCTGTTATAGTGTTATAGTTACTGAATGTCTTACCATCATGTTATAACCTTCCTCTGCATCAACAGGCTCACTTATTACATTTCTGGATGACCCCATTGAGTTTTCATACCTGTGCCAAAATAAATGCAATTAATTATTTTACCTTAAACCATTTCCAAAACTACTTTTAGCTTGCTGGTAGCATCTAGGTCATGGACATCAGATGAACACAGTAAGGTTTTCAGAAGATAATTTTATTTGTAAAGTGTTTGCACTGCTCCTTACTAAAACCAGCCAAAAGTCCAAGAAGAAAACAAAAAGAGAGTGACACTACAGAAAAATGTAATTTTATATGTTGTTAGATAGTAAATGGTACAAAGAATATTAAAACTTTCAAACACATCATTGCATGGACTGCTCTAGAACAGTGATGCAAGTAGAATAATCTTTCCTGTGACAGAGAACTGGGCAAGTTGGTTATCAGTTCAAAAAGAAAAATGAATCAGAGATGTACTAACAATGAGCAGTAGGTAATTACTGAGGAAGCAAAATAAATCTGAAACTTCTGTTCTCATTTAACTGTAAGATGTGAAGGCTCCTGTACAAGTCAGCTCTGAGAAAGTGACTATTTTATGCAGCTGTGAATACAGAACCATTGCCAAGAGTGAAGAAAGTATACAGCAGTAAATATTTATACGTTTATCAAGAGTTTCCAGAACAGTGTTAACAATTCTGAAATAAAGTTAAACCCTTGGCTTCAAGGTTGATAAATTCTAGACAGCTGTTGATTTGAGTGCAAACACTCTAATCCTACTCTTCAGAAGAATCAGATGCTAAAATGGGTATTAAAGACACTTCTAAACAATCCAAAATTAGGTAAAAAACTAAGATTAACCTTTAATCAGATCCTAAGTCAGATTTTGTTGGCCTTTACCATTAATAACACTGCTTTAAGCAGGCTGTTCACCTGTCCTCAATTTACATAAATGGCTGAATTTTCTAAAAGGATATAGCCCAGCCTGTGTCAACAAGCCCACAGGTGTCTGTGTGCCTTAAGACAACCTACTAAACCCATACAAACCAGAATGTTCTGCAGTTAGATGAAGGAAATTGAGTTTTTGAAAACAAAGATTGTACTTTGGCATCACTTCAGGCATCAGAACAGGCCCACCACTGAGTCTTCAAACATAGGCATCTTAGAAAACACCTTTTGTACACCAAACTGACTGACTGTAATCGAGGTATAATAAAAGCTAATTAAACCGACATACACATTTGAGGAAAAAACATAAGGACCCAAATATTGTCCCAGTAGGGCAGGGCATTTGGAAATAATGAGGAAACAAGAACCTGAACTTAGAGAACTGCACAGAGAGGACAGACCCTGAGTACACTGCGAGACCTACTGTACTGTCAGCCGTGATTTTGTCTCGGACAGCAAAGGAAGGCCACGGGTTTATGCTAGGAACGACATTAGTAGTTTCTAAGATGCAAACACTCATACACCATGTGGCATTTTATACGAATGCACAGTGAATTTCCTCAGCGCGGGTGCTTCTCCCCACACACACACAACTCCCACTCTGGACGGGTGGGCCTGTACAGCCTAAAGGACCGTCGGGTTGACAAGCACCGCGATCCCCATCAGGCTGAGTCCGAGTCTCCCCACAGGCAGTGCGGGAATGACGGGAAGGGCTGGCTCAGACGGACAGCCCGTTTCCCCCTCTCAGCACGGCCTGACCCACACCCACCGCTCCCGGTCGCCTGTGGCAACCAGGCTGTCCCTCCCCGGTCTCGCCGGGCCGTGTGGCGGAGCCGCCCGCCGGGGCAGCGCCCAGGGCTGTCGGGCTGAGGGGGGGCGAGGCCGGCCCGCCGCCATCTTGCCCGCGCCTCCCGCGCGCTGC